>LIAE01010475.1:40400-97866 GCA_002287525.1 Diploscapter pachys | reverse complement strand
AATTAGCAAGATTTTTCCAGATTGAGATTTTCGACGGCTTACTTTTCAAGCTTTAGAGTAGGTTTTCGAAAGGCAAAAGCGATTTCTTGAAACGATCCGACACTAATTAGGAAATTACTTTACGGGTTGGGGATTTCAAATGAACGCCATTCCATACGACGTTGAAGGATAGGGAAGGAAAACTGCCCGGTATAAAATTTGGGGATTTAAAACTAGAATACTACTTTGAAAAAATAATGCTGGGGTAAAAATCTCTTGTACTATGACGAAAGATACATAAAGAAAGCCATCTGAAATAACTTCGAAACTAAAATATCTTTGAAGAAAATTCTAGACAGTTATTTTCGGCAATTATTTATGCCATTCCAAATGGAAGATTTTTGCCGAGAAGCTTGAAAAATAAAATCCATTTTACACAAATCAAAAAGAAAGTGCAAAAGTCGTTTCTACAGGGAGGATTTTTTCCGAATCCAACTACAACCACTTTCTAGAAACAATATGACACCTAATTATGACCCAACAAATTGGCCTGGCGTCTGTATGTTCGAGAAGAAACGAACACTATCTCATCCTATGCTGTAAAATAGCAAAATGGAAACCTGTCGAATAAAATTTGTTGAAAAATAAACCATTCTACGATGCGAAATAGAGACTACGAAATTGTCGTTTGAACCTTTCGATAAATTCTGGGAAGGAACATATTTTTGGTATGCTATAAAGTAAGTTTAAAAATCCAAAATTATAAAGTAGCTCCTATAAAGCCATCTGGTATAATTTTCAGTGGAAATTTTATGCGATGGTCTATACAAAGCTACAACTATTCCCTATTTTGTAAAGCATTTATGCAAGAAGACAAAAACTGTTTGAAGATTTTGGAATTTGTTATTGTTTCACATTTGAAATGCAGAACCAGTCATATTTTGGGGTAAGATGCAAAGGAAGAAGCAAGGAAAGTAGTGAAATTTGTAGAAGGTAATTGTCATTACGCGTATGAATGTTGAGGTCATATAGAAGGAAAAGCTGCGAGATGTTCAAGAAGTTTGTAGTTTTGACAGGAAAGGTATATTAATCTCCACACTGGTAAAGATTTATCTACCAAATTCAAGAATGAAAATGATAATTCCAGTAAATAGCTAATTTAAAATTTTTTAACAGTAATGTTGAAGAAAAATCGCTTGTAAAGCTAACTCGTGAATGACTTTCTGGAAATCTAAATAATTGCGCGTTTCTTAAGTCATTCAATTTTTACAATTATTTTTAAAAAATTTTAAAACATCAAAAAAGGAAAATCAGACCGAAGAAAACTGCATGTTTATCAAAGAAGCTCGAAACCTATTTGGATCAATGAAAAATGGGGGAAAATGAGAGAAAATAATGAGATCAATCGAATCCAAATCACAATTCACAACAAAAATAAGCTAGAGACCTTGCTTCCTTCCACTCGTTGCCTCTAGCATCATTCGTTTTGCTATACGAGGCGGCTCTACACCTTTCTTTCTTTCTCTCCACTCTATCTTTTCGTCTATTCAATTCCCCAACTATTCTCTACCTGCAAAATATAGGCGTGGCTTCATTCACAGTTGAGGGAGAAGGGGGTTAGCCAAACACATTCGAAAGGAATGCCTTTCGGCATCGAACTTTCCATGAAATCAAAGAAAATATTACTGCATGTGGATTTTAAAGGGAGTGGTTCGGGTCGGTTACAAGAAGCATAGAAATTGGGTGGATCAAAGGTGGAGTATTCAATTTTTTTACTAAATAGGCAACTGAATAAAGAATCACGAGATAAGTTTGAATAGGTTACAAAAGTTTATGAAAGGGTGTGGATCAAGGGCGGAATGATTTTCCTGTGGTCTTGCCAATTAAACAATAAATAATAGAGCAGATAGACGCAAGTTTGAATAGTTTTAATAGGCTACAAAATTCTTTAAATAGGGTGAGGATCGTCTTTTTAACAATTTCTTCAGAAGAAGGATAATATCAACAAAACAAATACCTGATTAATGTTGAATTCGTTCTTTTTAGGTACATTTCAAACTTTCTACCTTTCTACCTAGTTTTCAACGTAATGCTAGTCCACAAATTTTTCAATAAAAATAATCTATCCCAAACAATAAAAATCGAAATGACCCTAATTTCCTGCAACTAGAATTTCCGTTTAGTGAAGTCTCGAAATGGTTGATTATTTGCAAATCGCCCGTAAAGCTCATTTCGAATTCACTTTCTCCTCCGAAAACTGACCGCAAACACGCAATTTCAGCCTTATCGCTGATAAAAACTAGTGTCAGAAAAAGCGAAATCCTAATCTAATTAAATTTCATCTAGATTTTTCTTTCAAAAATTTTTTTTATAACGCTACTTTTTTGAACTCGAAAATGTAGCATTTCAAGATATTCGTCGAAAAAATATTCCAAAAAGAGAAAGTTTAAAGTTTTGACCGAATAAATAAGTAAATCTGTCGGATCGCCATTTCTTCGCGCGTATGTGCAAAATGGGGGATTTAAATTTCACCTTACCACCAAAAGTCGATTCTCAACAAAAAAACACTCGAAGTGGGTCAGGCGAAGAAATTCTAAGGCCGATTTGGGCTTATTAGTACAAATTGCTTAAATCGTCAAAATAGCCTAATTGTGTAGCGAATTAATTGACTTCAGATCCATTCAAACTTAATTCTCCCTTACGTAATGAAGGGACAAAAAGTTCAGAGAGAAATCAATGTTCACTTTTCTCCTGAAAAAAAGTAAAAAATCTTTTAATAATATTTTTCGCATTTAAATTTTTAGGTGATAAAAAAGGATAAAAGAGGGAAGATAACTATTCAATGATATAGATACCATTAGTGAGGAATTTTTCTGAATAATAATTTTCATTAATTTTTAAAATGCTGAAGTCTATTCATCAAATGATAAACCCACTCAAGGGGATGAGGGAAATTAAAAATAATTCAAATTTTAAATAGTAAAAAATCCGATTCCTAATCATTCGCTTTTTCAAAACTCTCAAAATTCCTTGAATTCCTCAAGTCCAAAAATAGAATCCTCGAAAATTTTCGATAATAATGAAGAGGGTAAGCAAATAAGCATGTTAGGTTCGTTGTAACGCTAGAGTGTAAGTCTATTGTGCTTTATTCGCAACGTTGGTTCTGGGTTCTAGATACGGTAGGGGAGTTGATTATTTATTAAGCCTCTTATTCATTATAAATCAAAAAGAAAAAGGCCTAATGATAACAAAGGAGGCATTTCCTCGAAAATTACTTTTACAAAGCACGGACGAAAAATTTCCTCTTCTTTTTACCTATGCTATTTTCATAATCTTTTAAGAAATAGCATGAAAAAATCGGAGAGGTTAAAGAGCGTATGATAGTCTTTCTAAAAACCAGTAACTAGTCAAATTAGCAAATACCGCCTCCCAGAAATTCTAAAGACGTTTACCTTTACCTCTTTTCCGCCCTTTATTTTTTAGCATACAACCCATAAAGCCTTCCCTAAAGCAAGTTGGTGTGTTTACCCTTTGTTTTAGCAAAAAATTATCTTCCCACCAACTTTTACAAGAAAAAGTAAGTTTTTCTTCTGAAGAAAGTGAAAAATTTCAGTCCGTGAGAGATAATTTTAGCAAATCCCTAATTGAACTGTGGAACAATAAAGATGAAATCGCGTTAGGTATGTTGCGAAAATGAGTTATAAGAAAAATTAAAGAGAAGTATTCTATAAGGGGAAGACAAGAAGTTGAACATTTCAAAAGTTTCGTAAAATTGATGAATATGCTTCAAAAAATTTATATAATTTACGATTTTTTAAAAAAATTTTAGTCCGCAGAAGACATTGTATTACAAATTTCAAATATATAATTTCCTAGTCATTTGCATGTTTTTATGTTTAGCTTTCGTATCGCACTCAAAATGCCTTGTTTTGCTGCAAAATCCGCTGCGCACACTTTCATCGGTCATTCTCACAGTCCGGTTTTTATGTCATATTTGATCAAAATCTCAGCAATCATAATAAATTTTAGCAAGTTTGAGTAAATTTCGCCGACTTTGGTTAAGTTAAATTTGTAGTAAGTAGTCTAAGACTAGGAAAAAGGAGAAGGATTAAAAACTTCAAGTTAGCAATACTTTAATAGAAGCTTTGAAACAATAATTTAAAACAAATTGCGATTTAATCTATGGACAAATTTCTGTATCAACTGCAAATACCCAAAATCGAAGAATTATATTGAATTTTTGAAACTTAAAATAACTGATAAAGATGGTAATTTTTAAACATTTTAGAAAATTTTAAACTAGTAAATTTAAAAAAAAAAAATCCTAAAATGATTCTGATTAGCCCGACTTATTCATATTCTCCTACACCCCAGTGTGATTTTTGGAGATTCGAATTTCGAAAAGGTAAACAAATCGCTTTTCGGCTTGTGCAGCGATTGTCTTTGTTTTTCGAAAGAAAGCAAAATCTCTTTGCTCTGGGAAAACATTCTACTCCCTTGAAATTTTGCATATCATGAAAGTGCATCAAAGAAAAAGTAATTCAATGCTAAGAGAAGTCAATTTGCAACTTACAACCTATAATTCGAATAGGGTAAAGAAGAGTTCAAAGTTTACGAGAGATTCGTGAGCTTTATAAGGAAGATTGAAAAATCATGCGTAGAGTTGCTGGAAGTTGGTGTTACTGATCATTATGATTCCAATTCAGATATTCCCTTATTTTGATACGCGATAAACAACATTTTTGGAAACGTTGGACTTTCTGAAAATTATTCAAATGGTGCATAAGTAAATCCGACTATGGTTTGTAAGCTTGGCCCGTTATATTGCCTTTTCGAAACCTATCAAATTCCCTCGTATTTCTAAATCCCTCAAATTATTCAGATTTATACGTATTTAGGTGAAAGTCTTTCATCTATCAAAATGTGCTTTCTCTTTCTCATTCCTCTCCTCAAATTTAATGTTCTTCCCTGCTTGACCCCGTTATGCATTCAGTCAATTTCTACTTTGCATTTCGTCCAAACTTCCACAGAATTGCATCATCATTTTGACTTTCGAGTTATGAATGAGTTCTCGAAAAAGAGAGCGGACATATCAAAGCTGGTATTTCTAACAGTCACGTAGTTTTAGAAAAAAAGTTTTAGGGATATTTTCAGAATAATTTTGAAACTTGCTGATAAAAGCAAGTAAAGATATTTTAGGGCGATACTAAAAATTATCCGTCTGCTCTTTTCTGAGCCTAAAAGTTACGTTCCAAACAATATTCGAAATAAAATATTTAGGGTTTACAGGATAATAAATTTGCTCAGTGACTTCCAACTGTCAAATTAAAATATTTTGTAGCTCTTATGTAAGTTAGCTGAAACATACTCAAGCAGTAACTATTCTAAATCGGGAAATGTTAAATAAAATTGCAAAATAGAATCATCAAAGCAGAATGCTGGTAACGATCAGAAAACTAGCAAACTGCATACAGTAACCCGAGAAGTTTACCAAAAGTCAGATAAAAGTCCAAATATAGAGTTACAGAAGTACCTAGAAAAGGTAAAAAAAAAGCCTCCTAAAACCAGTATTCCGATAAAATAAAAATCATTCGGCTCATTTTTCAAGTAATGAAAACCAGTGTGCGCTTATTTTTTCTTCTCTAAAAGTCAAAATAGACAGTTTCTTAGCTTCAGGACATAAAATAGAGCTCCGTGATCGAGAATGAACCAAAATTAAGGATGAATATTTTGGAAGATCAGCCTGTTTTCAGGAGCTATCCCTCAACATGGAGATAGAAAATTTCTAATAATCCAAAGAAAAAGACAAAATATGACAGATTGTAGCAGACAGACAAACAATCAAATAATTCGCACTCGAATCGTAAAATCGGGGAAATCTGCTCAAATCGCAGAAAAAACTAGGGAATCTTGACATATCGCTGGAATGAGAAAAGAAACGTCAAGCAAACATATGGAAAAGCAGGGATTTATTTATGAAGATTTGCTAGATTTTAGGGGAAGAGTAGGTAATTCGAGAATTTAGGGTAAATTTGGAAAGTCAAAAGTAGTCGAAAAGTAAAAGAAGTTTCTAGTGTTTGATTTATTTATCTAGTAACGATCATTTGAATTATCACTTAACCAATATTTCGAAACTACTTATACCAACCGTGAAACCTATTTCCAAAACCAATTCCATTCTGACCAAAATACTAAATACCAAATTCCCCTAACTCCCGTCTAATACCTATCTTTCAGTTACCAAGAGACAAACGCCAATATACCGTTTCAAATAATCATCTTACAAATCAAAATAATTTTCTGAAACATGAAAAAAGTAAAATAGGAAAAATCGACGTACCTGCAGATTTCCTTTCCTGTTCGCGTCTTTTGTCAAGATGCTCTTTGAAAGTTGCCGCTTCGACTTCTGAAATCATATTTTTAATTTTCAAAGTTGAGTAATTTTAGCCCCCATATTTAAAATACTATTGGTCCTTAGCATTTTCAACTCAAATATACCTTTAGAATGAGCAAAAGATTATCACACGATATTTCTAGCTTTTTTTTTCTTATTGGTATCATTGCACGGTAGTTTCAACCTTATATCGAGGTTCTAGTCGTTTATAGAAGTGATACCCGATGAGAAGTTGAGTCCGTAAACGTGTCCGTCCAGCTCGGTCTCGAAGGTCAGCAGGTTCGCGCAGTGTTGCTGGTCGATCAGCTCGAAACCGCGATAACTAAAAATTGGAAATGGAGGATGAATTTGTTGAGATTTAATAATGTTCGAGATAATAAATTCGAAATCAAAGACCTTTGAATTAGTTTTGAAAAAACAGGATAAGATAAAAGTCTTCGTTGAAACATTTTGTCGACAATGCTTTTTGAGAAGAAATCGATGACTCTGATAAAATCCCAATGACAATTCGAAATGATAGTTCAAAGTTATTTCTGATTTATAGAATTCTTGAAACGTATAACTCACAGTCTGAATTCCCAGAGCTGATGACCCTCCAGAATGTCGAAAAGCCGAATGAAATAGGCACGATTGCGGTAGTCCTCAAATAGAAACAAAATTGCTTTTTGTGGGTTTAAAGAAAGCTCCAAATTCAAATGTGAACATTATTCCGGGAAAAAACATTAATAAATAAATAATGCCCATCTTTCTAAAAAAAAACAATGCAACGACCCTTTGTAATTCCTATTATTATTCACTGCTATTTTTCATAGAGAGTGGGAACTAATGAGCCATAAAAACCGTACCTTGACAAGCGAGACGACGCCCCGATTGGTGCAATTCCACTTGTGGTTCCTCGCTTCCAGCAGCTCCACAACTCCAGCCGACAGGGAGACGTTGTCACTGCCTGAAATTATGCGCTAAGAATACCGTTACGACATTGATAAGGAAGTCTCATTCAGATTATAACGATTTGTTTAAACCTATTTGATTTTTTTAGTTTTGTAAAATACGAGAAACCTTTTCACTATCAAATGAATTGCCACACAATATATCTTTTTAAAGCCCATTTGTAAATTTTGATTAATACAGAACAGAGGTTTGGTATATTATAAGCCAAAATGTATCATAGAATTTAGGAAATTTTTTAAACAAATTCCAGTCGTTTTTACATTTTTTTAAGTTCTAAAAAAAATCTTACCGAGCAAACCGAATAGCATCTGATTCTCCTGGTTTTCGAGCAGAATTGAGCCGGAGTTGGGCGGTCGTTTTCGCTTTCTGGAACGCAAAAAGAAGATGAAAATTTTTAAATTTCAAAACTAAAAGAGATAATATGTGAAAGATAGAGCTTTCCCCATCCTCTTCTAGCCCTGCATAATATTTCGTCAAACTATCAGGTTAGAAGATTGCGAGATGTCAGAATACGATCAATTCATTTGAATTTTTATTTTTTTGAAGCAAATGATTGGTGTTATCGAATGGCTTATAAGGTTTAACAAATTTGAGCCATTTTTGAAACCTATCAAAACAGGCAGTTTCAAAAATCACGAGTTTTCTCCAAGAGTTCTTCAATATTTGACATGACTCATTCGTATTTTTGGAAAATAGCAGACTTTTCAAAATTTGCTAGTTTTGGACTCGCGCCGTTCTTCAAAAAATGCAATCCGCATCTGCCTCGTAAAAAACAAATACTCGCATGTCTAGCGAGTACGGATTATTTCTGAGAAGTCTTGGTGAGATCCTTGTTCACTTCGTTACAAATTGCCCTAATCCAATTATTAATTCTTTTAAAAATATTACCTGTCTTGCTGAGCTCCTCCGTTTTTTGTCATCATTCCTCCGATGGACGGTCCGGGCGGGTAGAGCGCGGACATACAAACCAAGCCACTGATTGATGGGGATTAGCTGATTGGATGAATTGATAATAGATCGAGCACGAGGTGGCTGATGCTAAAATTTGAAAATTACATCAAAAGGAAAGGACTATCAACGAGCAAAGCTTGAAAACGAATTTGAACGAAAGTTGAAACCAAGCTGAAATAACTAATTATTTGATAAGATGTCCCGGAAGTAAAGTGAATAATCGTGAGGCACTATATGAACAGAGATAATGGAGGTGTGAAACAGTTTCGGAAATCGGGAAAAAGTTTGAAATGAGTCTTAGAGGACTTTCAACAAAATTTGAATAAAATTCTGGGGGATGGAAATGATAATAAAATTGAAGAGGAGAATATTGAACTCACGCTATGGAAAACTTCAAACGTATCAAAGAAAAATGAAAATTTTGTGATTTTTATAACCAAAAATTCTTTTTCAAAACGAAAAGACATCATAGACCCAGAGATAAATTCGAAATGAAGCACTCCTGAAACATAAAAATCATCTGTCTAATTCTGTAAAATCTTCATAGTCTTCGAAATTTTGAGCATCAAAACATTTGAAAAGTTGGGGAATTTCGCTCGAAAGCCGTCTGAATAATGACCGAAATATCGAGTTTCAGGGAAAACAAAAAAAGGCGCGGGGAAGGGGCAGTGAAATTTTTAACTCGGGCTGCTTATTTTTCTATTTTTCGCTGACTTTTCGATGAGACATCGAGACGTCGACGATTTTGTATTTCTTTCGATGAGTCGAACGGCACAATAATCGATTTTTGAAACAATGCAAAAACAAACTATTACTTTGATATTTTAAACAAATTTTGAGAGTGAAAAAACGAAATTTTCTTAAATTTCGGGTAAAATTGATAGAAGACTGTAATTAAACCGGAAAATGATAATTCCAAAAATAGGCCTGATAATTTTCAGGGTGTGAAATTGGTGAGAACTGAAATCCTCGAGCAAAAAAGGCAAAGGCGAAAAAAAATCCAGCAATCGGGCCGAATGGGAGGCGAATATTTAGTGTAAAGATTAAAACAGCGCCCCGCATTCGCCATCGATCGATATTTCACTTGTTGCAAAATGTTGAAAAGCACGAAATGACCGGTTCCGGAAAGATTGGAAACTTCCAAAGACAACTTCGAAAGCTTCAGCAACTTCAAAAAGTTGTCAAACCAACTTCAAACTTGACTTGAAGCTGATTTTTGGAAGTTGGTTGTCAAGTTACACAAATAAAGTTTCCGGTTATGATTTATCGATACCTAGAAAAGTTTAGTATTGTTTGAATGTCGAAATGGATTGAAATCAATAGGGTTTTTATAATGAGTAAGAGTATGACTCAGAATGGGGCGTCCAGTCAGACAAAAACGCTGATTAAGGCAAAAAGCGGACGGATTGATAAGGGAAGCAGATGATCACGAGCAAAATAACAACGGTTTTGCAACATTGGCAACATTTTTTTTTAAATCCTGGGAACATTTTCGAGAACCTTGAATAAATCAATAAAATGTGGGAATAAAATAAAAAAAAGAAAGAGTTTGATGCAGGATTAAGGAATGATCAAGACAGAATGAAAGTGGTTTGGGGACATTTTGGAAGCTTCCGAGACATTTTTGAGGACTTGGGAACAATCGATATTGGGAACTGGGGTGGATTGGTTGATCGATTCGGCTGCAACCTATACAAACAATTGCGGAAGTGCGTGCAGAAATGCACTACTTGGACGATATTTGGAGTACGGTGCGCTCTGTACAAGGACGCGTTAAAGCGCATACACCGGAATAAATGGAGGGAAAAGCTGGAATCTAATTTTTTCACTTTTTTGAAAATCGAATAATATCTATTAGTTTTCCTGGAACAAGTGCCAGAGAAAGTCTTTATTTTCTATTTGCTTAGCGATCACCATAAAATTTAGAAATTTCATTAACCGAACAGATTTCAAGAAATCTTTATTTTCTACGTTTCTAGGAGATCCTAGTAAATCTAAGAAAATTCTGGAACAAACCTCTAAAAATGTCATTTTTAGAACAAAAAGAATTTTTAGGAGATTATTCAGGAAAGACTAGGAAATAATCGAAAGATCAAATTTTGTGCTTCTCGATCCAATCGGGCTTGAGCGTTTTGCCTCCATCTGCCGAGCAGTTTTGCAGCATCAGCTTCAAATTTGAGCGGGAACTGTTCAGGTCCGTGCAGCCGCCAATAAATCTAAATTTTTAAACGAAATACGTTTATTTTTTCTGAAAAAAAATAGTTCTAAATAAAACAAAAAAGACTTAAAATGTTCTTACTTTCCACATAGGAATATCTGCGGAACGGTCCTAGATTTGGTGAGGTTGATGAGTCCGTTCATGTACTTCTCGAAATTGTCCGGGTCCTCTTTCGCTTTTACGCTCAGGTTCTGAAAATCCAAACATCGAATTTTCCCAAAATCATATCAAATATGTTTTAGGAACAAATAATAAAGCAAAAACATTTCTGATAACGTTGTTTATTTAAAACTTACTTTATTAAATTTAAAAAAATCGTTTTTAGCTACAATAAATCCTTTATCACCCATTTTTTCAATACGCCCTTATTAGTATACGTTCATGCTATGTGATTCTCCATTATTAGAAAAAGATAGAAAGAAACATTCCATTTAATTTTTTTTAAATATGTTTCACGAAAAATTCATATTTTCAAGACATTTTCTAAGACTAGTTGATCACGATTTATTGAGTTAAACATTTAAAAATGGAAAATCCCAACCTTTTCGACATAGGGAATTCCCTCATCGTTGAGGATGTCCTTGGCCATCGTGCAATAGCCGCAACCGTCCTTCGTGAACATCACCACAGCAGCTTGTCGGGCTTCTTCCAGAACCTGAACAATAGATCAAAATCGTCTAATTGAAAAGTTCACTACTTCAGCCACTTCCGAATATTGAAAATAAAAGCCTCGAGTGTTCTATTTAAAAAAAACATATTATTCAGATATGAAACTTCAGAATTTCAAAACATTAGGATGGTTAGATAAAGATTTATTTCATTTGAAATGTTGAAGTGAAATTTCTAAGCTACCTTCAACGAAGATGCAGATATCGCTGGCTTCTTCGGAATCACTGCTTGAGTGTTTCCCATTTTTAAAAGGATCTGAAAATGGACGATTTTTTGAGACGATAGAATAATTGAAAGTTTGACGAAAACAATAACTATTTGGATTTTCTGTGATTAATTATTATTTTCTTTTGAAACGTATCAAAATCAATATTTTGCGATCAAAGCACAGAACTAAAAATGAATGATAACGATATAACGACGATGATAATCAATGATAAATAGTCATTTTGCTTGTAAAGCATTTTTTATATTGGTTAACTGGAATTACAAAATTACAACCTTTATTCCTATCACGTTACCTATTCGATCTATAGTGTACATCTAACGTTATCAAATTAAGCTCCTATCATTTACCCGTAATTTTATCAATTATTTTTTGTTGAAAATTTGAGATTTTCTTCGTTTTCGTTAACTTTTCGTTTTTCCGTGGTCTTTCGAGCATTCTTCCACCAAATGGAGCAATTTCGCTCGAGCATTTTCCAACTCGTCATAACCTCCCAAAAATCTGAACTTGCAATTTTTCAAGCATCGTTAAAAATTGAAGCCAGATCATTCATAAAAGTACATAAAAAATTTTGGATAGAAAATACTTGAGAAAATAAAAGAAAAATGCTTACTTCCCGCAAACGAAAATCTGTGGCACTGAGACTCGACCGGAGAGCTCGACGAGATCTCTGTGGTATGTGGAGAAATTCGGAATGTCTTGAGATATCGAGTTTAGGTTCTGTAAGAAAGATTTTAGACTTTTAAAATTGTTAAAAACTCGAAAAGAATGTTTCCTCAAAATTCTATGAATTTCTCGCCGAATTATAAAATCTTCAAAGTTCAAGAATGATCTCATCGGAATTTGATGAGATTTGGCAAAGAATAATCTTTCCGAAAAATTTCGCCCACTTTCTCCTCAAAAATTTTTATGAAAGTTTCGACTTAAAAAAGAAAAAAAAAACTAAAAAATCATACTAACCTTTTCAGTAAAATGGACTCCCTCCATCCCTAGAATGCCTTTCGCCCTCGTGCAATAGTTGCAGTAATCGGTGGTGTAGATGACCACGGGGACTTCCTGAATCTCCTCCTTCACTGACCTAATTTGACTCTCCGACTTTGAACCAAAAGCGCCCATAAATCTGAAAACTCGAAAATAAAAAAGCAAAACTTGATCTGCACAAAAAATAGTGCATCATTTCAAAGAATAAAGAGAAAGAAAAGTTTCTTCCTCTCTTAATATCAAAGCATTAGTTTTCTTTGGGCCTAGTTTTGGGTATATCTGAAAAGAAACAAAATAATAACACCACGATATCTAAAAGTTCTAACTTCTAGAATTCCTAAAAGAATCTGAAAATTTCAAAGAATAGTTTATTTTTCGGCTTCTTTACATATCACAATAGTCAAATAGTAGGAAGTTCAGTAGTGTTTTAGAGGAGAATTGGACAAAAGGCGATAGCTCAAAATGTTCGGATTTGAGATTTTTTTCAAGAAAAATTAGAAAGAACTAATTTTCTAATATTTTCCTTGAAAAAACCTCACTGATAGCGAATCAGTTTTCAAACGAATAAAATATCAGATAAAAGGCTCCGCCCCTAAAATGTCAAGTACAAAGAAATCAAAAATCACGAATAGATCAATAAATCTTTCTCAAATTTTCTGAAATCATCACTATAAACTGAAGAAGATAATAAATAATAAATTATGGCGTTAGAAAATCAAAATTTTTGTAAATAATAAGTTAGGTCAAAATCTTACGAAAACTCGAGTAGAATTCAGCACGCTTTACACTTGAAGGCGAAGAAGTGGGTGGGCCAAAATCTGCAAGAAAACAATCCAATTAAAATTGATTTGGCAATTGCAAAAAGTAATTGGTTTGGGTGTGGTCCAATCGATTTTTTCTACGAACAGATGTCGTCTCAAATAAGTTTCAGGAAATAACGAAATTTAGAATTTTGCTTCATGAAGCAATCGCGGCTTCAATATTTCTGCCTTTAATAAATTTGAAGAGTTTTCGGTGTTTCTTACCTCAAATTCTTCAAGAATAATTTTCTTCCGTGTTAAAACTCATCAAATTTGAAAAATTTCCAGAAAATATAAATTAAAAAAAATAGCCCACCTTATCACCAGTAACATCAGCGCGAAGTAGAGCGAGTAGAAGGATGTTGAATGAAAAAATGAAGGGGGTGATTTTTGCAAAATTTAGCAAATCCGTTCCTCCAATTCTCAATCGAAGGAAATGAGCGGCGCCTCTTCGACGACAGGTTGCGGAGGGACGGGCTGGGCCTGGGGCTGCGCAGAGGCGTCCTGGGGTTGAGCTGTAAGTTTTATTTTATTAGAATGTGACGATTGTTTTTGTGTAAGCTTATAAATTTAGCTAACTGTTCGAAACATATCGATTTCTAACTATTTTCGTTGAGAAGAGATCGAAGCTCAATTGTTCAAGAAACCTTTTCCAATATAAACCAACCCTTTTTGAAACCTACCATAGCTATGCGGCGGGAAGGGCATTCCGTTGGGAGGCATCGGCATTGGCGCGTAGCCCATTGGAGGTACAGCACCCTGGGGAAATTAGCATAATTCCAAAGTTGACAATTGCATTCTAGCAATAAATTTTCATCTCGTCCTCGAAAAACTGTTTAAACTGGAAATATTGACAGGAAAATTTATAAACTTGTTCATTTCAATTCTATTCAAAAGAAATATATTTTTGAAACAAAAATGCAGTTTAAAAATAAAAAAGCGTACCGGAAACATGTAAGGATAATGCTGGGGCATGGGATAGGGGTAGGCCGCGGGCGGAAGGATCTGAGCGGGGGCGGGAGGCGGAGCCTGAAATACGATAATATCGATTTTTTACTCATTCCTAATAAACTTCAAGAAATTGCTACAAGGAACGTTCAAAAATTCCTACAACTCTTCCACGAAAGCTGTGCAAAATCAAAAAAGATAGCTTTTCTTTTCTCAAAAACTCGAATACCTGGTTCTTCTCCGGAGTAGAAGTAACCACACTCGCTTGAGCAGGGACGGTCGGATTACTATAGCTCATCGGGGGGAATGCAGTAGGTGGTTGCTGAGCCGCGATTGCAGAGTTCGAGAGGGAAGTGCTCGACGCAGAGGACTGCACCCCACTAGCAATGGGCGGAGCCTGGGAAACAGGTGGCTGTCCGGGGAATTGGCCAGGTTGCTGAGTGTAGGAGACTGAAAGTTTTGAGGTTATTTGACCAAATCTAAAACCAGATGGACTGTTTATGTTTTTCAGTGACATTTTATAAAACATTTTGGAAACCTATCAGAATTTTTAATGTTTTGAAAAATTTTCCAATTATCGTTTTCCTTCTCATATCACATCACCAACTAACTGAATTTTGACCATTCCAATTTCAAAGGTGTTTGAAATTTAAACAAATCCTCATTCGAATAAGTTTCGAAACATCCATGAAATTGTGAAAATATCTATTGTTTCAATCCTACTACCAATAAATTTGCTTATCGAAATTAGATTAAATTTGACAAGCTTCCCCTGAATAAGTTTTCAGAAACCCTGATCTTATAAAAAAATAAGGAAAATTAAAGAATCAAAAACTCGCCATCCATCTGCTGTTGTTGGTGAGTGGGTGTAGCGTATCCGGGAATGTTCTGCTGAGAGACCGGACCGGAAGTGGGAACTTGGCCCTGAGCCTGAGTCTGAGTCTGACCGGGCACGGGAGTCGATGGCTGTTGACCCTGAGGGTAGGCCATCTGACCGGGGTAGCCGGCTGAAATAAGTTTCATAGTTAGGTTGAATTTTTAGGTCTGACTTCTAGTCATAGATTAGAATTCTATAACGATACAAAATGTGTGCGTTGGTGCAAAGTTAATGGCTGTGAGTGCTTTATCCCACACGTTATGCTTCTTCTTTTTTCTTTTCTTTTCTTGACTTTGAGGCAAAAGTACTTGTATCATAGAAACGTTTGAATAGGCTACCTGCAGGATGACCGTATTGCTGAGGGGCATAGCCGGACATCGCGTAGCCAGCGTAGGGCTAAAAAGTAGATAAGTATCGAAGAAAGAGTATGCAAATTGATCAATTTGAAATGCACTGAAAATTAAAAAAAAAAAAAAAAAAACTAATGAAAACCTTCAAGTAATTTACAGGTTTCAAGATTCTTCTATAAATGTGACTAAATTTTGAGCTAGTGAATGCTGTTATTGATTGAAAACGAAAAAAAAAATCAACCTGAGGTCTCCTTGCAGCCATTTCCTGCGCCTGGAATTTCTGCAGGGCCTGTTCACGTTGCTCGAGAAGCATCGCCTGAAATATTCAATTTTCAAAATTGAACAAAATGGTATGTTTCAAAAATTCTAATATAAAATTTTTATAATTCTAATGCAATCAAAATTGAATATTAAGAAAAGCAGATTGGAAATTAATATACGCTTCAACTTTTCTACAAAAAAAATGTGGAAGGTAAGATTTTAATAATCCGTCTGGATTTATTACGTAAACTTATAAAACCAACAAGAATCTATTCAAGAAAAAAACCTACATGTTTCTTCATACGCATGATTTCGAGTGTCTGACGCATTTGTTCCTGTCTGACTCTTTGTTCCTCTGCCAAACGCTCTGCCTTCTTTCTGAAGATAAACTTAATTTGTTAAAAACGATTTTTTTTCGATTTTTAGCAGAAAAAAGCTAGAAAGAAATTTCCAACAATTTGATAATTTCATTATCTTTAGAAAAGAAAAGTAAATAAAATCCACGAAAACGGGCATTTCATAAATTTGTATAAAGGAAACAAGTTTAAAAAATATCCTTGATTCAGGTATACATCAAAAAGTACCTGTTATGCTCATCCCTGAGCGCATTCACGGCCAGTCGAGACTCGTTGATGTGGCCCAAGTGGTCCTGCAGCGATTCGTAGTACGCTGAGAATACTTTTTGTTTAACTTTTAAAAATAATTTATCCTAAGCATTTCCAATAAAATGATTCATATAACATTTTCTTGGAACCTAATTTTGATATTTCTTTCAAAGTTTGTGATAATTTGATGATGAAATTGAAAATCATTATTCGAGGAAGAGAAGAGACAATACATGTGCTTTGCTCAAACTCCTGGAACTCACTAAAATTCGTAATTTTTTTATGAAAGTCGAAAAAACTCACTTCTATCTTCATCCAATTTTCCCATCCTTGAAAGGACCTGCGCGTGTAGCTCCGTCAACTTCATGAACAGACCCTGGAAATTTTCTCATTTTTCTGTTTTATTTTATTGAAACTACCAATGGCAATAATGGTCATCATCAGCAAAATATTTCATGAAGCTTATTTTGAAACGAGAGAATTTTTTCAGTTATGATAATTTGATTGTCTCCAAAGATAGTATTATCGAATAGCAAGATTGCACTATTTCACTATATAATGGAGACTAATTACAACTATTAAAATCAGAATAGCAAACTGAATTTTTAAATTAAAAAATACCTGAATAGCAGTGTCGTTGACGACAGGTCGTCCTCTTGCGGTGTTCGATCTGAAATAAAAATTATCTTCGAGGAAAAAAATCTTTGCTCTTCTTCTGACAAATTGAAAATGAAAAACATTAGAAAGCTCAATTTCTTTACGAGAAATAGAATTGCTAAAAAGAAGAAAAATTCGAACCTGATACGATTTTCCATGACGGTGACCTGGTCCTTGAGTTCCTGACACCATTTCGCCGTCTCCTCCGTTTGCTGCTTCACGTCCTCGGGCAAAGCGGGGTGGGGCTGGAAATTAGAATTTCAAAAAATCGATATTTCAGATAAGTTTCATCTTTTCGCTATAAAAGAAGTATCAAATAATAGGTAGTCATCAATTTTTCATTTTCCTCGATAAATCGTATCATTTATCTAATTTTATTAAGAGAAGCAATGGCATGAATTCGAATTGTATCTTGAAAATAGTTTACCTCGAGTACAGGAAGAGGGTTAGAAGCAGCGGTAATGGAATTCTCTGCGATAGTCAGATCCAGGTCTCTGTCTCTGAAAATATATTTTCAAGCAGGGTTACTTTTATCTTCAGGCTTAGCATTCCATGATTTAAAAAATTTTAGTCTTGCTTATGTTAATCAAAGTTTTTTTTGAGTTTAAGGGAGTTTGTAGCAAAATTCAAGGAGATTCTCGACGAAATTTTTGTTATAAATCATTATTGATTTTTTAAAATTAATTCTGTACCTCGGAGGAGAAGAGCCGCCAACGACGGTGTTCGCGTAGGAGTTGAGAGAGGAGACACTCGGCAGAGGCGCGGTCGCACCCACGATCGAGGCCCATTCGTCCACCTGGCGAATTTGAAGGTAGATTTTTTTTTTAAAATTAGTCTATTCGTCTGAGGAATTACTGGTAGAAAAATGATTGAATTTCTACAAATTTTGGAAACGCATAAAAATCCGGATTTACAATTTCTGATAAAGTGCGTAAAACCAGAAAGACTATTGAAGAAATGTTAATTCATAGTTATGAAATTTTTGAAACTTGTCTTTTTTTCAAATTCGCAATATTACCTTGGAATTGGAAGACACACTCGATCCAGCTGTCGCCTTTTTGTTCTGCCAGTAGTCTCTGTTCAGGTACCTGAAATCATCATCTTTAAAAAATGACTGAGTATTTTTGTCCCAAACACTATTTTTCCTTTTTCTTCCTGTCCCTTCGCTATTTATCCTTTCTCTCGCTTGGGACAAAAGTACTTGCAGCTAAAAAGAAATCAAATTCTCGTAAATTCGATGGAATAATACGTGGTTCGAGTGAAAATTTGCATCTATAGCCTCATGTCTATCAGAGAAAACAACTTTAAGGCAGCGCGTATTCTTCAAAAATGCCAAAATTGACCTGGCCAATGGATCATCAGCCCCGATTCCGTCCGAGTCGGCACTTGATTGAGCCGCGCCGCGGTAGCCGATTTCCGACGGATTGTACGAATTCACAGAGGCGTTGTCCTGAAAATTCAATATTCTTTTTAAAAAATAATTGGTCTCAAGAGATGCATAATAGAGAACATAGAAGCATGACATATTGCAGAGTGGTGTATGCGAGCTCTAACCGCAATCGAAAATAGTGTTCAATGGGATTATTTTCAGTTGATGCAAATAATTTGAAATTTGAAGATGGACAAGATTTGTTTCAAGAAATTCCTAAAACAGCGAACTAGCGAATTTCAATAGTGTGTTAACTTTAGTAATATAAAAAATTAGAAATCAAACATTTTGGAAAAATAAAAATTGACTTACATTAGCAAAGGACTCATTCGGTGCTGCGGGGAAGGACGATGCCTTCGCGTCGTTCATTCCGTTGTAGATCGAGTAGAGGTTGCGCTGAAATATTCTCTCTCCTTTTTCTCATAAAGTTGAAAAATCCAAGTCTTTAATTTTCAAGTAAATTTCAAAATGATAATAAATTAAATAGAAATTTATTGCAATATAATTGATCATTGTTTGGACGACTATATCATCATAAAATTATTTTCACTGAGCACAATTCAAGCATTCTCGTGCTCATTATTTCAAAAACTCATCCCTTTGTTGATCAAAACGAGTTTCATTTTTATTTAAAAAGAAATAGAGTATTTCCATATGATTCAATTGCTGTGGAAAATGGGAAAATATGAATATCAGGAGTTTTTCCTTGCTTAATTAAAACAGCCACAAAATATCTTTAAAATTTCTAAAAAAAATATACCTGTCTTTCCATTTCCTTGGCTTCAGCTTCGGACTGACTGATCGCGAGCGCCAGCGCCAGCTCCTCTTCTTCTTTCTCGCTAAAAATCAATATTTTCAAAATTTTCGATTCTTCTATGTTTCGAAGATATCTTATAATCTTATAAAAATATCGTATTTCATAACCGGTACTTCGTAGAGGCTGTTTTTTTATATAAAATTTTCGAAAGTCAGTTTTATTCAAAATGACCTATTTATGGAGCTCGTAAATGGCGAGGTGACGAAATCTATCCTTTCTTATATTATTCTCCCTTCTCCTATCTATAATTATAAGTTTTATCATACTGTCATCTCGTCATTTATGAATTTCCACCTTTCAATTGAATTTTTATGATAAGTTTCAAGAATGTGATAAAACTGGAAATAATTCGTTCCCCGATTGAGTGTTGTTATTTGAAAATAAGAAAGTCTTACCGCAGCGCCTTTTCTTTTTCCTCCTTCGACACTTCATTCGTGATGGGCTTCGACTTGACCGATTCGATTTTTCCCTTCAAATTCAGGTCTTTCCTGTTGGAGCCCACTTTTTCGAAGCACGCGTCGCAGACGCGGACCTAGAAATTAAATTTCAAAAGTTAAAAAGTGAATTTTTAAGGTTGTATTTAAAAAAAAAATATATAAGATTTTTGGATCATGAAGGAAAAAATTAAAGTTCTGTAAATTTTTGGCGAATAAATGAAAAATGAGAAGTTTATGGAGAATAAAGAGAAATATGTAGTAGTTCTGTAAAATAAGGGAAAATTTTAATTACGTGAATTCTTAAATTATTTATACCTCTTTCTCGATGCCGAACTGCGGTAGCGCCATCTCCTTCTGGCTGCACTTATCGCAGAAAATCTGACCGCACGCGCGACCTGAAAAAACAATATTTTTTATCATCAAAAATAATTTGGTGATTCTCCAAACTTACAGTGGTGCTTGCGATTCAGAAGGTGGAATGAAGAGCGACATCTGAAGTTAAAAATTGGAGGGGTTTTTTCGTTTATTTTAAGAATTTCATAGAAGAACGAATGCAATTTTTTCTTTCGAAATGTTTTATGCATCTTTTGAAACTTATTTCAGAGGCTTTTAGAATCTTGCCAAATGATACCTTCTTCAAAGATCTTGAAAACATGTCTAATTCATCATTTTTTAAACTGAATTTTGAAATGATATGAAGTAGCGATATCGATCCATGGCTTAGTCACTAAGTTTCGCAATTTTGCTTGTCGAATTCCTTCGACGTACCTGAAGCACTCGTTGCCGTCCTGCCACTCGGGAGCCACCTGCGCCATGAACATCGCGTCCGCCTCCTTCACGGGTGGAAAATCGAACCTGACAAATTGCATCTTCAATTCTCCGATAAAAATGACAATTCTCCTTCTTTATAAAAAAAAATCCTTATCAAGAAAAACAATGCTAGAGCGAGCGAGGTAAAAATCGTTCCAGGTTTATTTGCATTGGTTGTGAGTCATGAGTAAAAGTGACAGATCAAATTTACGATTTCTACCAAGAGTTTTCTATCATTATCCTCCATCTAAAATTGTGTTTCCGAAAAAATGATAAAAAATTCGTTGACTTTTCTAAGATTCATAAAAATATTTTTAAAGGGTACCCTTTTTGCACAGCTCACTTGGCCAATTTTAGTTTTTTTTGTTTATTTCCTGCCGTTTTCACATTTTCAAAAAATTCAATTTCCCAAACTCACCCAGCCAACTTCATGAGGTTGTGAGTATCG
The DNA here is from genome assembly GCA_002287525.1 of Diploscapter pachys. Lineage (NCBI taxonomy): Eukaryota > Metazoa > Nematoda > Chromadorea > Rhabditida > Rhabditidae > Diploscapter > Diploscapter pachys. The sequence goes on along the minus strand of LIAE01010475.1, from coordinate 77,058 downwards.
ACGATGATCTTGTACTCGGGCTTGTTGGCGAAGGCCATCGCCCAACACTGCAGCATCTCCAGCACTTTGTTCTTCACCTGAAAGCGAATTATTCGGGAAAATTTCAAAGATTAGATATAATCGTGCTTATTATTTCAAAATAATGCACTAGGGAAAGGATTGAAAGAAAGAGAAACTTTTTTCTAAAAAATTCCCTTTAAATATGCTTCAAATTGACTAATTTATGAGAGTTACAATTACCAAGTTAATGCGTCATTAGTCTAGCGAGGAACATATAAATTGGAGAAAAACACTTTCAATAAGTTTCGAAACTCGTATAAAAAATGGGATTTTATTTCTCGGATTCTGCAGCAGCAGCAGCTCATTTCCAGCAATTATAATAAAAGTTATCTTAAACTAAATGATAAAACTTATCCTGACATATCCATAAAATTGCTTACATTTTCGTACTTCCCGTCGATGCCGAGATTCTTGAATTCCTCCATGAACTCACGCGTCGCGACTTCGTGGTGGAACTGAATTATTTTTGTTTTGAAAAGTGGCCCACGTTATATTTAGAGACAAAATAGTATTGGTAAAGGAAAGAGCGCGAGTTTTCAATGTTTATTTCCCCGACCTTGCTGCCGCAATTCTTGACGCACGCGTCGAGGACGAGCAGCGTGAACAGGACGACGTGCGGATTGTCATGAGTCAGACGTTTACGGATCGATGTCAGGGCGATTTTTGCGCTGAAATTTGCTTTTTTCTGGAAACTACTTGAAAAACATTTTTTTCGGGAAAAAAGTTTGACTTCTTTTTAATTTTTGAAAGGAGCATTTTCAAAATTTCGAAAGATGAAAATTCGTACTTGATCTCCCCACTGCGCACGGAGTCGAAGCAGTTGATGATCGCGTCCCAGTTCGGCTCTAGCAGAGTCCCGTCCGTCGCTGCTTCTGCAAAATTTTTTAATCTTCTATTTTTATTTTTGATTCTGCATAAATTTTCCATTAGTCATCAATTTTTTTCAATCCGACAATTTTCAATATGAAAAACCTAGGATTTCCTAGGTTTCAGCGGATCTACATTTCCATTTTTCAATTCCCTCAAGCGCTATTTTGGCATAATTTTGATCAAAACTATACAAAGAAAGATGAAAACTTCAGAAAATCGAAACTTTTTTAAAAATTTTTTATCCGACTCACCCAGCAATTTGTCAAATTTCTTCGACATCCCCGTGCAGATTTCGTCAAATTCGGATGTTTGAACGCTGAATTCAGTCAGGAATTTGAAAAATCAATAAATCGATAAAATCGCGAAAATCGAGGAATAGTGTGACAGCTGATTCGTGATTTCACAAGCGAGAAATAAATGCAAAAGTGGGGCAGGGTTTTGAGAAGCATAGGGGCGGGGCTTATTTTCGCTTTTGAAAGGAAGAAACTCCTTTACTTGGGGAAAATGGAGTTAATGATAAAAATTGTTACAAATAGCCGCCTGCTGATAAAAACAAGCTTTTTAAGTAAACATTTTAAAAATCATACGAAATTTATTCAACAACGAAATTAGTTAAGAATTAACAAGTAGATAAATAAAAGCCCGAGAAAGCAGGATAAAATTAGACAATAAAATTACCTGAAATATAAACTGCCTTTGAAACATTTAATTACAGAAGAAAAACTTTTAAAAATGAAAGAGATCCACGTTTTATTTCTTGGCGTAGTCGACACGCATCGCCTGAAAATTTGAACATTTCGAGAAACAATTTTCATTGGATATTAGAGCGATTATCATCGAAGTCATAAATAGTTCAATATGTAAATCGTTGCCAACTTATTTTAATGGGCTATTTAGAATTTTCTATAACGAAAAGACTAGGGAAAACGACTGAAATAATCAAATAGAAGGATTCTTTCTTTTTTTTAATTCCTTTGCAACAGTCCTAGGGAGGACGATCGTCAGAAACCCCTTGCGACCTACCCCCTATATATTTTCTTAAGAATCTTGTATCTCTAATCAATCAATAACGTGAACGTTCAAGTTTGCGACCTACCTCGCCATACAAAATTTTCCCTCTGCGACCTACCCCCCGTAGATTTTTTTCGTCTGACGAAAGTGCTCCCTAGGTCTGCTTTGCAAATAGAAGATAAGAAACCATCAGTTCTTTGATTTTTAACTTTTTCTAAAGCAGTCTTTCCATTCTAAAGCAAAATAAATAAATACCTGCTCGGGAGAGATTTTGAAGTTGTTGAGAGCCATTCTGGCGGGAGCGGCCACTTCCTCGGAGTCGAATTCGACGAACGCGATGCCTGACCTGTTCGGCACGAGGCGAATGTCACGCAGACCCGAGAATCTGGAAAAAATATTTAGTGATTATTATCAACGCGTAAAAAGCGATTATTCGAGCATAGAGGGGCTATGCAGACTCGAGATACTCTCTTTCATTCCTTCGACGAAAAGAGAGTTAGAAAAACTCCTCTGTATTCTCCCCAGCTCTCGATGGCCGTTTTTTCGCATTTCTAATACTCGAAATCGTCTTGAAATGAAACCGATTACTCTTCTGATAGAATAATATATGATGTAGTTTTATGAGAAATTTGAAGAAGACCTGTTCATTTCCTGAATCAAAGCGACGATCCTCATGAAAATAAGTTGCATGTGTGCAACTGATCAAGAAACGACAGAACAATTGGAGGTATGTTTCACAATTAATTTAAATAAAATTTGAAAACATATCGTAATCATTTTGAAACAATTTCTTTCAAACTAAAACTTTGAACTTTAAAAAAATTGTCGACTTACTGGCTGAAGAGGATCTGGAGCATGTCGGTGGTAACATCCTCTGGCAGATTCGTGCAGAAGAGGATCTTGTTGGGCGGGGCAGGGCCTTCGCGACCGCCCTCTCTGGCCTTCTGAAATTAGAAATTTTGATAGAATCTTTGTTTCCCATCGTTAACATGTGATTGAGTTTGCAATTTGTTAATTGAATTTATGAAGTTTGTAAAACATATCTCATTCAAATTAAAGGTGATTTTAAAAAAAAATTGGATCCAATTATCATGTGTTCAAACATGTGAGCATAAGAAAACCGTTGAAGAAAAAATAAGCCAGTTTTGAAGCCTACATATTCTTCATAGAAAACATGACTTTCTTATAGAAATATGCAGTATGAGCGAAACATCATGGACTTAACATTTGAAGGCAAAATAACTATGCTTTGAAAACACATGTTTCTCGAAAAATGCATTTTTCAAAGACACAGAAAATTCCAACCTTCTTTTTCTTCTGAGCCCTAGCGGGAGCCTTATGGGGCCTCTCGACGTAGGTGCCATTCTCCTTGGCGACCACATCCGAGTCCTCCTTCGCGAACGCGATTCGCATCGGCTTCTCGTAGAACGGAAAGCCCTGCATCGCCCGAAGAGCGTTCGACGCCGAACTGACCTAAACAATTCAAATATAGCTCTGAAATGTGATCTTTTAAGTTTCAACTTTTGGAATTAAAAAGAAGTTAGGAATAAACTTGGATGTTTTGAATATGCTTCAAGAGTTCTATATTTTTAAAACTTATATATGGAAATGTTGGTGCTAGCTTATCAGATCGATTGGAATGTTAATTCTCAGAAAAGTTGAGAATTATTTTTCCAAAAGTATCGGGTAGGTTCAAAAATTTTCGAAACATTAAAGAGAACTTAAGAGTATTGGTAGAACGATACTGATAGAATTACAAAAGAAAAAAAACCATCCAAACGAATTCTTATTTTTATATTTTTGAAAAATCTAGAAAACCCACATCCTTGAAGATGACGTGCGCCTGACCGCGCATGCGGAGTGTCTTGAAGCACATGATCGAGCGGATCTCGCCGAACTGCGTGAAGATCGCGTACAGCGCCTTTTTCAGTTCTGAAAAATACTTTCTTTTCAATTTTTTCCACACATTTTTCATTAATTTCCTTCCTTGTATCAGCCTCTTGTACTCTTTACCCTTACTTTCTAGCAGTTTTTATCACCTTTTTGAAAAATAGCAAGGAGAAGAAAATAAAAAGGGATAAAAAACTACAAAAGGGTAACTTAAGGGTAAAAAGTACAAGAGGTTCTTGTTTCAGAAAGAAAAAAATGGGTTGAAGGTGGTTTGCACCAAAATTTACGAGGGAAGCCCCTACAATTTTGGTGCAAATCGCCTTCAGCCCGAAAAGTTTCGAAGATTTTTCCTACTTTTTTTATTTCAAAATTCGTCTAATTCTTGACACTTGATCATTTTTCTCCTAGAGGATTTTTAAAAATTTTACTAAATCAAGAAAAATAACTGACCATCCTTTTTGACCTTCTCGTTGAGGTTGTTGATGTAGATGGTGTGATTCGGTTTGATATCCGCCATCCCGCAATCTAACTCGAAGTCGGAATCAACCGGTCAAATCCCGAGGAAACGACGATCGATTTCAAACTTTTTGAGCTGAAAATTCATTTTTGTGTCTTGGAACAGAAAATTATGATATTGCACACAATTTTTGATGGGAACATCAAGAAGGCTCCAGAAAAAAATGAAAGAATGAAAAACCAAAATGTGTCGAGAGAGAAGTTCATTTTTCAAGTGCAAAAAACGGAAATTTTGACGGAGAATGATTGGTGGACTGAGTGGGTATTTTTGAAAGTATCTGCAATATTAATGGAGCATGAAATCTAAAGAAAAAACGATGAAAATTAAAAATTCTGGAGAAAAATCGACAAGCCGCGATGAAAGTGTTCGAAAATGCTGGCGTGTCGTTTACAAAGATTCGCGTTTCGAAAAATCGAATGGCCTCGAGCAGGTGGTGAATTTCTTGTTTCCCATCTGATTTTCGCTAAAATTATCGATTTTTTTCCAATTTTAATTGACCAATTAACTCTAATTAGCTCGCTAATTATCCCACAACGCTTCATCTCTACTGAATTTGTGAAAACACTAAAATTCCTGCTAGAGGCTCACTATTCCTTTATTCATTTTACCCTCTTTCTCTAATCTCACCTTTCTCCTCACACTCCCTTTCCTGCCAGTGCCGCCTAACGGACACTGCTCATCCCGTCCACATCTTTTCCCTCTCTTCATTTACCTTGGTCTCTCTCTCTCTCTTTCTCTCTCCAATCATTGATTACTGGTCAATTTGTCATTGTTGCTTTCCCGATCAGTCAGCTCACACTCCTTTTTCCGGCCTGGACGGTCGGTCCTAATTCTCGTCCGATAGTTCTCCTAAAATCGTCAATTTCCTTGTTGTGCTTGGATCAATAAATAATTGCCAAACTTGTGACTGATTCACATTCCGCAAGCGCAACAATTGCATAAATTCGCTTCTAATCTTAAAAAAAATCACGGCTGCTTTTTTCAATTTTCCTGATCCTAAGAATCCTCATCTCACTCCAGAATCTAGCCGTCCTATTCAGAATCATGAGCATTTTCCTAAACTGTTTGCTTTTATTTTCTTCTCTCCAAAAATCGCTCGATTTTTGCTAGTTTTGAAAAAAAACCAACTTAAATTTGCAGCCAAATGCACCGCCATTCTCATCAGCAGCACTCTGGCTACCACCCGCCGGACATAGATTACACGGCCGACCACGACCCGGGGCAGCAGTTCTTCTATCACCCACCCCATCCCCCTCCAGTGAGGAAAATTGAAAACAAAACAAAAACTCGAACATAAGTTGGCATTTGAAAATTTCCGGATAGACTTGATTTTTCAGAAAACGTTTTCTTTTTTACAAAAATGAGTCGAAAAATTCAAAGAATAACAAATTTTGAAAGGGAAAAAATAAAACTAAAGGACTAGAGAGATAAGATTTTGAAAAAAAGAATGCTCAGATCCCCCCGCCCGGCTCGAGCTACAACCAGCACCACCAGATGGCTCAGGTGCCGCAAGGATGGATCGCTCAGCCCACCGCGGCCTACTTCGTCCACGCTCCTAATGTGAGCAGACCTTGTAAATTTTCACAACCGCGGTTATCCGCAATAAAAGAGATAGCGCGTCTTTTCGAGAGACGGAAAGAAGACATGCTCTTTTTCTCTCTCTCTCTCTCTCGATAGGGCACACTATCTAACTCCATGCGGGAGCACTTGCGGGTCTGAATGTAAAGGGGGAAGGTAGAATAAGGGAAAAAAACTTTTATGAGAATTTGTTTCATCTTCTGCTGGAAAGGAAACATATTCTTGGGTATTTAGTCCGTTAGGATAACGACACTAAAATTGAAGAAAAATCGAAAATTCATGGGACACGCTTTAGCCTTTAATGAAATTGAGATGATTCTTCTAACACCATTGAAGTCAACGGAAATAGAAGGGAGCTTAAAAATGAATCTTCCATCGTCGAAACTAAATAATTCTCTTTTTCTGAGATCTATTTCAAATTCAATTAAAAAAGATGAATTCTCTACGGTTGATATCCTTCGAAACAAACATTTTAAAAAAAAAAAAAACTCAAATTTCAGGACCAAGTTCGTTTCCGCCATGGCTACGGCTACATTGTAGACAATCGCATGTTCGCGGGCGATCGCGCGAGCGCGAGGGAGTCGCCCACTGCAGAGAGCAATGTGTTGCAGCACAGGAGAACTGGTGAGAAAAAATGGCCCATTATAGTTCCCTCTTTTGAAAAATAATATGGCAAAAAGGTGATAAATACAAGGAGCCAGAAAAAATAATCAAACTTGTATTCAGAAAATATGGTCTCTTATAGTTCCTACCTTCTTTTTTCTTTTCTCATATTATTTCTCAGAAAAAAACAATGAAAATTATAGGGAGCCCGGAAATATACACATGCAAAATGCGTGTTTGAAGGATTGAAATTTATAGCAGACTTGCAGCTTTTGAACCGCATGAAACACAATAGTGTGTGTGCCTTATCGAGAGAGAAAAGAGCATGCTCTCATTTCGTCTCTCGAAAATATCCACTATCTCGTTTCATGCGGTTCGAAAACGTTGCAAATCTGATTTGTAAACGTCTAGAAATGGTCGAATTTTAGCAAAAAAAGAAGAAAACTTCAAAATCTTATCTTGATGAGATGAATTTTACAAGAAAATTCGAAAAATTGGATTTCATAGGTTTCGAGGATATCATAAATTTGTCTAAATATTCAAAAGACGTTGACTCACTCTTTGTTTTAAGAAATTACACGGAATAATAATTTCAGTGGCGTACAACGAAGTGGCGCGAGTGCACCCCTCGGACAGGAGTCGGGACGAGTCGAGGGAGAACTCGCGTGGCAAGAAGCACAGAAACTCCCAGGGCAAGAAAGTGGTCAGATAATTTCGATTTTAAGTACAACTACAAAATGGGATAACTATCAAATTTGTCATATTTAACCTTCTAGTATGGCTCATTTGAAACATACGAAAAATATAAATTACATTTTATCTTAAGCTTTTAGCTACGAAATTTGCAAATATAATACATGAAACAAAGAACCATCAACAAACTTTCAAATTGTGCATTCGATTTTTGAGAATTCCCTGAAGCTTATTTTAAAAAAAGTATTTTCCAGGAGCGTTCTCGTTCGATGCCTCGTGCACCGATTCAGAAGCAAAATATTCCCACGCCAGGTACTAAATTCCCAAAAAACCACAAGATTAGAGATACTCTAGAAAAATGAAATTAATTCTCTTTCCAAATCTAGGGCTACACAGACAAGCAACTTTTCGAACTACAGTCAACTGCATGCGACGAGATAATGGATATTTTTGAGAGAAGAAAGATGATGGCTTCTTTTTTCTCCTGAAAGTATGCACTTCCCGTTTCATGTAGTTAATTTTCGTTCAAGAAGTTCCAAGGTTGGGACTAGATTAAATTCTGAATTTAAGAATTATAATTTTATTTGCAGGAGGCAAGGAAACGAAGAAAGGCGGCGATGGACTCGTGGCGCGAATCAAGAAGAACACGAAGGAGATGTTCGGCAAGAAGCCCGCCAGCGGAAAGAAGGACAGACAGGACGGAGGTGGAATGGTAAAGAAAAACCTTTATTTTTAGACAAAAACGATTATCATTTTTGAGTTTAAAGGCCACAAATTGGAATTTCTTCTGAACTTTACCATGAAGAGGTTTTTTAAGATACCGTACTTTTCGATTGAAAATATAAAAAGTGAAATTTTATGATTTTCTAATTTTTCAAATGCTGAAACTTGAAATTTCTTCAAAAGTTCGCAATAAAAACAATGATTTTGAGAAGATTACAGTATTTTTGAACGATAATAAAAATGGAATTTTATTATTTTCAATGAAAAACTCAGGGCCAAGGCACGTCGGCGGACACGAGCATCGACAGCAAAGATACTCAGTCGGAGACGAGCAAAACTGGCTCAGTCACTGGGGTGAGATAACTGAAATTGAATAATAGGATTCAAGAAATTTTGCAATGCCCAACCTCTCAATTAATGCCATTATGTCGAGGGCTACCGAAGAAGTCTAAAATTGATCAAATCACTAGTAAACAAATGGGATAAGTTGCACGAAATAGTGAGATCGGATACTTTGATTGAAAGTGTTAAGTACATGTTATATCGTGCAAAATATCTAAATTTTACCAAACTTAACAAAAAAGTAAATATGTTTCATGTAAGCATGAAATATGCATAGTTGTAGTTCTACTTGTTTATATCCAGCCTTGCGTGAACTTGAACAATTTAGATAAAACTTATGAAATTTTAGTGGAAATAATTTTTTCAGTTGAAGGGCATCCTGAAGACGGGCGTTCGAATGGGCTCCCCGGGAAAGAGACCCGCGCAGCCGCCGACCGCTCAGCAGCCTAGACTCATGGCCGGCGACAGGATGAAGAGGTTTTTTCCTTTTGCTTAAAAATTAATATTTTTAGAATCTTGAAAAAAATATTGAATTGCACAAAATTATATTATTCAAAAATTCAAATTTTTAATTATGTAAAATGCTTTCCCACAAATTTATATCCTTGAAAATGAATATTTGAAGAAAAGTAAACTACCAGATTCGAGACCCTGGCACAGAAGAACCGCACGAAAGTGATCGAGCACCAACGCGCACAGCGACTGGAGGACTTCCACTGTGTCCCTGAACAGCAGCTCGTTCAACAGGGAAATCTGCCCAAGGCAAACAAGGATATGACTAGGTGGGGAAATACTGAATTTCTAAGGCTTTCGGAACATTTTACCAGTTTCATATTTTAATGTTTACTTTGATCCGAGTTTAAGTAACTTTCTAAATGACGTTTTCCACTCTGATTGATAAAATTTTTATGAAAAATTATCCAGGTTTTTATCATTTGATCTGGAAATGATACACATGTGTTTTGATAAATAGATTTAATGGGAAAAAGTTTGCAAAGTGAATTTAGAAAGTTATTATTAGTTTTCTGCAACTTACAAGGAACTTTAATTTCAGCACTTTGTCGGATCCAGAAACGGGCATCGGAGCCAAGCCGATCCAGGTCCAACTACCACCTGCTGACGAGAGTGCGCACATCTGGGGAACCAATGGCAAGGATGTAGGTTTCGAAAGAATTTTATTTTGAAAAATGGCAATTTAGATGTTTTCAATAAATAACATATCGCGAAGTTATCTAGATTTATTCTACCTTCTATTGAATTTTTTAGACTAAAAGCAAGATGTATGTTCCAAAAGAACTTAATATGAAATGGAATATATGCAACTTTAAATCTTGCTTCTTTTTTTTTTTAATCTTTTACGATTAAAGATTTTCAACATTGTCCGATGAGTAAACCTGTAATTTTACTTTTTTTCGTTGAAATGCAAAGAAAAGTTTCCTGGTTTCTAATTCCCAATTTTAAGATCGCTGACTTCAAACAGTACCTGGAAGTGAAGAAGGAGAGATCGGGCAAGGAGACCGACTCGGAAAGAAATCTCTCTCCGATCAGAGTCTCGAGGCTGTCTGCCATGGGAGGAACCGTCAAACTCCCCAACACCCCCGACAATTTCTATGATGGGTAGGTGATTTTAAAAAAAAAATCTGAATTTTTGAAAGTTCATTCGGTTCATAGGCAAAGTGATACTGTTGAAGAGGAAGAATGGGTTGACTTTTCAATATCCGATTTTAAAGGTTTAGGAAAGGATATATTTAACTTTCTAAGGAAAAAGGCGTATATCTCGAAAAGTTAATTTTTTTGTAAAATTGGATTGGATAAGAGTTAAAAATAATACATTTTTTCAGTTTGGGAAACTTCACAACCGCGTCCACTCGAGCCATGGCATCTCGATTCGAAGCGGCACAACAGGAAAAAGAGGCTGAGGTGACATTTTAAATGCATTTTTAATAAATGGTGTACAAAGTCGTCCCGAACATTTGATTGAGAATCTTATTAGAGGCTTTAGATTTCTTGAAACATAGGTGATGCAAAATTAGAAACAAATATTTAGGAGTTTCAATATTTTGAACTATCATATAAAAACCGCATGTAAAATCGAAAGATTGAGAAACAAATACAAATAAATTAAATTAAATATTTGAGAAGCGAAATGCTCGAGAAACATGATTTTCAGTTCGCGATCCCGCCGATTCCCCGTCAAATGTCTTCCTCCACTTCGACGATGGACAGCGTGCGCATTAGAAACTCGCCCACGTTCCAGAGTAGCACTCCCGAGCCGAACACTAAAAGATTCGGGGGAGTCGACCAGTTCAGATGGGCTGATTGCGGTACACTGCCAACGGATTCCACTGATGATGAGGTGGGAGATTATTCACTTTTCACGATATATGGATTATCCTTGCCTTTTTGAGACTTTCATACTCTTATAGTGAAATTGTGTCGAAGAGAGAAACCTCTTTTTCAAGATGCCGTTGCCCTATATGATATCTTTGAAGAATTCTCGATATAAGCAAGATTGTAGATTTGGGCGGGGGAATGAGCATTTTTCATTCCGCTGAGTAGGCTAGATGGAGCATTATGTTTTTGAAGTCATACCAAGATATCTAAACTTTGAAACATGATAATTTATTTATTCTTCAAAAACATGCCCAATTGTTTTGGAAGAAATATGGCTTCTTTGGACTTCGCTAGACATAGCAACAAGCCATTGTTTCTATTGCTCATTTTCTGAAACTTGTGTGTTTCGATCAAAATTATTTGCATTCCTCCATAATTCTAGGCGGCTTCTCGAAAAATGTCCTAATTTTGAAAAGTTCCATTTTTGCAGACAGGCAAGAACACCTCGATGCCGGTTTGCAAGCGTCCGCGCGCCCCACCCACTCCGCCGCCCACGAATCCGAACATCTACACCTCCCCTATCAGACGACAGCAGCAAAGTGCGCTCTCGGCAGACGCACTCGCGTCCAACACCTACAACGTCGTCGACCCAAAAGCGCTGATGAAGGGTGGACACTCAGATCCGGGACTCATCCAGGCGCCCACTTCTGTTATGAGGTGGAAAGATTTTATGATTTGTGGAGAACAAAAATCACTGACTAGGAAAGAAATAGTGTGATGAAGGCGTGAAACTAGGGAACTTTTCTAATAGCAGCGAGTTTCTAAAATAGAACATGAAAATCTGTTGTACGGATAAACCTTAGAAAATTTTATCTTTTGATATGTTACGAGAAAATAATATAAGAGTTCAGTGAAAGGTACTATAATGTCCTACCGAAGGTGCTTGCTATTCAATTAAAAAATAATCAAATCTTTAAAAAATCGAATTTTAATGTTTATTCAAAACTTTTAGTTCGGGTAGCTACGGCACGTACATCTCGAATTCTGCCACCACGTCGATTCGCGCCAATCTGTCGTTCATCAAAAACGAACCCACCGATGCAGACGCAGAAGAGAGCAGTCAGAACTCGTCTTTTACGGTAGGTGATTTTGAATCTATTTTTGAGGATTCAAATTTTCCTCTAAAGGAATTTCTAGAAAAAAACTGAATATGTTTCACTTTCAATCACACTAGAAAAATGAACTGAAGGGTGAAATGCATTCGATTTTGACAAAACTGGTTGAAGAATTTATTGAAAAAGATTTGATAAGTTTCAAGAATAGATAGTTCAAGTCGACTTTCAAAAATATATTAATACATATATTTGGAGAAATGGTAAACGAATAACGAATGAAACTTTTTAAATTTAGTCCGCCGACTACCTGTTCAACAGGGCGCAACAGCATGTCAGTGATCAGGCCATTAGGGTGGGCTTTTTTCTCGAAAAAAAAAAATCTAATTTTCGCGACTTTTGTAAAACGACGTTATGCCTTCATTTCTGTTGAGCTTTCCAATTTCTAATTTGAAGGTCATTTCTACTTCGTCCAAAATGTGCTATTCCTAATCAGAGATGTACGCGGTTCGAAATAAAAACTTGAAACTGAACCAAGACGAGAAATGCTATTGCAAATCTAGAACTCAGCCGAACCGAACAATGCGCATTCTTGTTCTAAAATAGATGGACAAGGCATTCTTTCTTGAAACATTAACACGCTTGTATTCCAGAAAGACTCGAGCTCTGACGTGGGTTCGACCGAGGATGTGCTGCACAAGACCCAGATGAAGGCCGACTTGTGGAAGTTCCAGGACAAGGAGAAGAAACTACAGGAGGAACTTGGCAAACTCACTGACAAAGTCGCGCAGGTTAGAGAATTTTTGGACTTTTAGGCTAACAAATGATATTATTGAATTCCTAATCTTTTTGAAACATATCTGTTTTATGTATGGTTCCGAAATATGAATTTGAAAATTTCTATATTCGGATAAGGATGAAGAAGAAGGAATAATTGAAATGTTGTGAAATTCATAACTCTTTTGACATATAGTTAGTTTTGATAGAATGAATTTCTGAAGCGGAATTTCATGTTTTTAACCTGAAGTAGAAACGATAGATCGGTCCGAAATTGTTTGCAACAATTCATTGAAAATCTGAGACGTTTTTTTTCAATTTTATTATTTTCCAGTTGTCAAATCGTCTGACGGCGGTGGCGGTCGAGATGGAACAGCTGAGAAAGGACGGCGACGAGCTCACCAAGGCAGGCAAGGAACCCACTTCGGAAATGGTAGAGGGCATTTTTCCTTGAAATAAATTGATTGATGTTAAAATTTGGAACCTATAGTGAGAAGCTATGTTAGTTTTCTCTTACAAAATACGACTTGTCTTCAAAGTACAATTCTTTCAGTTTTGCAATTTTTCATCAAGATATTTTTCTTTCTAAGACAACATATCGAAAATCGCAGAGTTCTAAAAATACGAATGTTTTTGAAACATTTCTCTTTAATTTCCGATATTTAGAGATTTTTGAGATTATGGAAACTCTTCGAAGCATATTTTGAAATTCAAATATCTAATGTTTACATTTGAGTTGGACCGCAATTGGGCGTTGACGGAGGAGAAGACGACCAAAGAGCAGCTGCTCGAAAAGGCCAAACAAAGGAAAGAACAGGTCGGTTTGAGGGGACAATCAAAGAATTAATCATTTTGAAGCCTTTTCTCTAAACTCAATTAGACTTGGATTTATTTGGGGTTTCATATGAAAATTTTGTTTCAAGAAATTTAGACTTGGGATGATTTATCTAATTTCGATATTTTGCATGAATAGATAAACTAAAAATTTGAATAAAACTTTCTACTCAACGATTAGAAGAGTAATGAAATTTTCATTTCGATTATTTTGTTTTGAAATATCATAAAAATAGGTTTCTGAATTCACCTTTATGAAATTTTGTATCGTAATTGGCAATTCTTCAGAAAGAATTCTCGGAATATATAAAATACAATAAATGTTCAAAATTTCAGACGGAACAATCTCTGGCTGAAATGCAGAAGAAAATCGCGGAACTGATTTCGACTGGCAGCCGACCCATCAAGGAAGAGCCTGAATAGAAGGCAAACAACGGGATCGGAGGGTATATCCAAATAGCTTCATTCGGTGAGAGGCTCACTTTGTTATTTTTGATTTTTGGCAAAAATCGTAATTTTAAAATTCCCCCTTCTAATCTCTAGTGTTTTATGTTATTTTTGAGTCTGGAATTTCGAACATTTTCGAAACTTCACTCTTTTCTTCTAACATTCTTTCGTAGTTTTGTATGCTTTACTTCTACCTCTCTTCCTTTCTAATTTTCCAAGTCAGGTACCTAGAACTAACACATGTTTCACTTTCGTTTTATCAGATATCCCCATTTTTAAGTTTCAGTACAAATGTAGAAATCTCTTGTAAGGGTTGAAATTTTCTAACCTAATGGTGAAAGATAGATGCAGAAAAGCGGCTGGGATATTTTGTTGTGTTTAGATTTTAGTGTCCACTTTTGGGTCAGATGGTTTGTGTCTAGAATAGGAACACGTTTTAGGCTAGACAGTAAAGTGACGTCATTTTTCTCTCCTCCTCTGTTGCAAATGTTATTCATCTGGTTTGTGTTTAGGCTCCAAGATGCGGTCCAAAATTGTCTAAACACGACGAGAAATGAATTTTTGATATATTTTGAGCCGCATTTTAGAGCCTTTTTGTTCGGGTATACTTTTGTAAACTCCTATGTTTCTCATCGAAAATCTTCATTCCATTCCAACTTTCTAACATCTTTCTCTGGTAAAAATGTTTTATTTTATTTTCGAGTAGAAAAGCGGGTCTTAACTGTATCTTTGAGCCGGGTTTCGACGATTGTGATATGTATATCTGATGATGAAAAGGGAGTATCGGAAAAAATTTAGATAAATTTTTTTGAGAAAGAAATTTTTCCGATACTCGCCTAAACTTCCCCACGACAAATTAATCCTTGTGTTATCGAGCTCTGAATTTTATGGGTAGGCCAAAATTTTCTAGCCTGTGTTGAAAATAGAAGATAAAAACCGGCTGGAGTATTTTTGAATTATCTTAATCCAGGCTCCTATTTTATTCATCGTCTATTGACTTATTGATCGTTATTCCACATCCAACTTATTATTTTCGGACAAACGCGTAAAAATAAAATTTTGATTTGATTTTCTTCAATTCTCTGAAAATCAATAGTTTATGCTATGATCGAGTATTTTCATTTTTTTAAAATTTAATGACGTTTAATCCTGACTTTTGTTTAGAAGATATTTGACTTGCAATTTGATGAAAACCGAGTGACCGGTGCAAGGAACGTGACAATCACCAGGGACTTGATCGAATTTGGAGGTTTCGAGGAAAATTTTGAGGTAGAAAAATTTTATCTTTCTATTTTTTAAAAGATTTATTCTGGACTAACTAAACTAGCCCTAATTACTTTGCGCGCTGCCCATTTCATTTATGCAGCACTTGAAACGGCGAAAATTAAATTTTTATATTTCTATGAGCGCAACTTTTGGGGGATAAGATTCATTTTTCTATCTTATGATAAGCCGCTCGTCTTTGCATCACTTGGAAAGTTAGTAATTACAAATATGCAAATATTGAAACATGCTTTGAATGCAATCCTCTTTTCATCGAAGAATCTCGGTGAAAAGTTACTTTACTATTATCTTTTGCCGAAAACTTATCAAACGACTTTTGCAGTTTATTGATAAAAATAAGAAAGGATACTCTATGACTTGGGTACGTAGTTCAAAAATGTACTTGTTGCAGGCGATATTTATCATTTCCTTTTTTCCGACCGACAATTCTCTAGCTATATGGGTGGTACATAATCGAATTATCTATCACAACTCTTGAAATTTTGATCTTTCATACTAAAAAATTGAATACTTTTCGAACAAAGGATTACGAATTTTTAATCAAAACTCGTGACATGAGAATGGAAAAATAACGATAATGATAATGAGGTTGTTATTTTGATTGGAGTAGATTTTCATTTGGAAAAAAGTATTCAACCGATATTTTCGAGCTATACTTCGTCAATAAGGAGAATTTTTATGAGTTTATCATTCAAAAAATATACAATCCGATTTTCAAGGTTATTCTTTATTATAGATAAAAAGATTTTGATAAATGTATCCTGAGGGAAGTATTCCAGCTTGCTTTCTTGGCCTGTCCTTTATCATAGAAAAATTTTATGACGAATTTTCGCGGTTCGGTTGCCAAAGTCGGTTTGGTTTGATAATGATGGAGCGAATAATAATCGCTTTATATTCTCGGGGTGATGAAAATAAGGTATTAGAATTGGAAGGAACGTCGAGAGTTTGGAGGCAAGAGGCGATCGATATTCTGGTGGGATTTAGATACGGAATGACCATTGACAATCGGGTGATACAGACTATAGTCAGTCTATTATGGTTTGGTGAGAGGAAGGAGAAAAGTTGAAGGTTCAAAATTTTTGCCGAAATTGAATTTTTTAAATGAAAAAACTGAAATTTAAACTTTTCCCTTTCTTCTTAAAAAACTGAAGCTTCAATTTTTGGCCTAAATTGTATTTTTCCTATAAAAATCTCTAAAATGTTGCTACTTTTCTCACTTTTTAAAAATTCTCTCATCCAATTTCTTTTCTTCAAAATCTTCAATGAAATTTTTTGTGTTTGCAAGATTTTTATCGATCGCATTTGATGTTTCAAAAACGAGGCGAGAGAATCGGAACATTCGTTAAAAATGCGTGAATTTTTCCCATTGTTACAACGTTTTTGCTCGAAATCTCTGGCTCTTTCGTCTTATTGATAAGTATATTTTGGACGTACTTTGTGGCCAAATGATCTAGCGCCTTGCCTTCTTTTTAGTCTTCGTTCGCATCATAGTTCTGTTCTCGCGAACTTCCCACTTTTTTGCCAAAATTCGCGATTTTCAACCGGCCTTCAATTTGGCACGATTATGCGTATTACGAGAAAAACTCATCTAAACGTGGGGTGGCCCTTTTACCAACTATATAAACAATAAATTGCTCGACAAATTTTAGGCTATTTATTGCATTCTTGTCAAAATTTTAGTCTTGAAGTGATATCAATCATTTTCGGGGAGCGGTCGAAGTTATTCATTCAATTTTTCACGTGATAAATTCAAAGCGAGAGACCTTTGAACCATTTTTGAACTAGAGAAGTTTTGAAGAATTTTAAAAATTTTACCGTTTTTTTCATTACCATTTTTTAAAGTAATTTTGTACGATAGTGAATAATCTTTAACAATGGAATAAAATAGCGGGCGGAATTATAAATATCGATTTTTAAAACTAGAGAGACCAGAGATAGAGGGAAATACGTCTGCAAATGAGCGATGAATGCATTTTGATGTCGAGTGGGGGGAAGATTTATTGCAAATCGCTGGAGATAACGATTTTTGAATTTCAACCAGTTTTCTGGGGATATTTTTTGTTACATAATCCAGTCAACTATCAAATAGTCGAATTTCTTAACAATTTAAGCGTTCTCTAAAACATACATTGCATATTTTGAAAATTCAGGTATTGTTCAAGGTCTTTTTATTTTCTATTCTCTATAATTGAACTAAAGAATCGAATTTTAGAGATTGATCAAAACAAAATGTCTTGATAAAATGTGTGCATTTCAAAACTATTTTAGCCATTTTTGAGCATCTATCCTTTATCATTTAGTGATAAACGTTGGTTTTTTCCTCTTCATTCGATCATCTTTGGTCATTTATATCGCGATATTTGCGAGATGTCTCGATTGTTTTGCATTCCGAAATCGTTTTCATCGCATAGATAAGTTTCAGGGTCATATCTAAAGGCGGAGATTTTGAGAGTTTGTCGATGTCACTGTGAAATTTCGAGCTTCTAAAATCTTAGCGAAAAAACAGTTTATGGAACTAAAACTTTGATATTCAGTGCTAACTATGGCTTTTATTCTGAAATCAGGTAAAAGGGTTGAAGTTAGACGCCTTATGTGATTTTATCGTGTCGAGCCTTTCAATGCTTTTGGAGAGCAAAAATTGATTTTTTTCCAAATTGAAGTGATAATTTTGAGAATCGTGGTTGGCTTATAGAATTTTCTCATTCAAATCAGCACCAAAACAAATTTTACGACTCAAATATTATCATTTACCAAAATTCTACGATCATATAAAACAGCATTGGATGACGATTGGCGCGTCAAACTGATTTCCTACTCTGCATGTTTAGCCCATTTTGAACCGTATTTGCTACTTTTGAATTATTTCAGTGGTTAGTATTAAAAAGTCATAGCTTAGCTGAAAACTAAATCCATTTTTTTAGGATATTGATTTTCAGAATACTTGAACGGCACTCAGCCCAAGAACGGTCTCCACATGAACGGTCAGGATTCGCTCGTGCAGCCGTTGCTAACTGATCTTTATCAGGTTGCAATTTATAATATTTGAAGTTTTGTTAATGGTGGGTTCAACAAAAGTGTCAATTTTAAACCAGGCATCTGTATTTGAGAAATTTTGAGCTACGTTATTTTTAGAAATTTTTTTCGATACACATACGCAATTATTGAAATTTTTAAAATGAATTTACTAAACTTATGATATATTCGAAGATTAGACGAAATTTATGTTTCTGAAGTACTAAATCAATTCTTCTAAATGACAATTTCATTCATTTTTGAATCTTATAAGAGACTAAATTTTTTCTGACAAAAACATTAGTTCTTTTGCTTATACATTTCATGAAATCTTGCAACTTACTTTAACTTTTAGAGTTTTAGAAAATGACAGAATTTCCAGATCACGATGTCCTACGCGTACTGGCGCGCAGGCACTCACGACGAGCCCGCTGTGTTCGATTTGTTCTTCAGAAAAAATCCATTTCAAGTTAAAAATTCTCCGAAATAATAAATAACTTTCGGTTTTCAGGGCGAATTTACCGTGTTCGCGGGTCTCGAGGATTGCCTCAGATTCGTCGAGCATTTCAAATTCAGCAAGAGTGGTGAGATTTAAAAAGAAATATTTGAGTTTTTATACTTTTTTTTTTTGTAAAAGTAGAAGAGATTTCACATCTTGTGTTGTTTCGACTGCTCATTTTCCCTAATGTAAAGTTTATTTTTCTGCAAATATTCGTTTTTCAAGGTAATTATTATTTTTTAAATTTCAGACATCGATTTCCTGCGGAAAATTCTGCCCGAAGAAACAGACCCCGGATTTTTTGCATACTTGGCGACGCTCGACTGCAAGAAAATCCGAATCAACGCGATCAGAGAGGGCAAGTTTTGAGGATTTTTACATTTGGACGAATTGTCTTGCTTATAGCGATCAAAAGAATTTGCCTACCGCTTGGTATCTTTTGATCCGAAATATTAACTACCTTTGAAATTTGTTTCTAAATTTCATGAATATTTTCCATTATTTTCGATATCGGCTCATTTAGCAAAAAAAACCTTTGTTTATTTATAGTGATCAGATATAGGAACTAATTATCTATCATTTCAAGTATCGAATGGCTTAGTTCATAGTTCGTGGGCATGAAAGTCCGCAGGCTATGAGCTAAGCCGTATCGAATATCTACTCTTTCCGAACTTATTTTTTAAATTTGAGCATTTACTTAAAGACAATTTCCTTCTAGATAAAGAATCTTTTTCAGGTTCCGTGGTGTTTCCGAAATGTCCTCTGATGACGGTGATCGGTCCCTTGGCGATCTGCCAGCTGCTGGAGACCTCTCTGCTCAACCTCGTCAACTACGCCAGTCTCGTCGCCACAAACGCGGCCAGATTCAGACAAGCAGCTGGAAAGAGCATACAATTGCTCGAGTTCGGACTCAGACGAGCACAGGTAGGGTAATTTTACTTTTTTTGTTGAAATAAGCACTTATTTGGTCAGAAAGATAAGAAAAAATAGAAGATTACTGTGATTCTAGATTTTTGAATACCGAAAATAAAGGTTGGAATTTGCCATTTTTAGGGACCCAACGGCGGTTTGACAGCGAGCAAGTACTGCTACATTGGAGGTTTGAAAATTTTACCCTTTTCAAAGTTTATTTTGACCAATCAAAAAATTGTATAAAAAGCGGTTGAGAATTGAATTTTGTCTATACAAAACGAAGCTTCACACGCACTACTACCATAAACTCTAATGGGACTTGTGTTATTTATGGTTTCTTTGAAACATACTTATTTTATTTTAAAAATCTTATCATTTCAGGCTTTGACGGAACGAGCAACGTCCTGGCTGGCAAACTGTACGGTATTCCCGTGAAGGGTACCCAGGCGCACAGCTTCATTTGCTCGTTTTCCTCGGAAGATGAGGTGAATTTTTTCAACGTTTTTTTTTCAAATTTACTATATTTTTGTCCCATTTTTAATATTACGATTACTTTCCAGCTGAAAGTCCGTGGTCTAAAAATGAAAGACGGCTCAAAATCGGTGGATCTGTACGAGCTGAGTTCGAAGAAAAGGGATTGGATTATGGAGAAGGTAAGGATTTTTAGGGCTTAAAAATTGAGATATTCTAAATCTTGTTAGAAGATTCTTATCTAAAATGCAGCAAAAAATGATATTTTCAAGCTTTATTTGAAAAAAAAGCTGAATTTGCTAATTTTCGAAAAAAAATAACACTTTTCCAGATTCACTGGGGCGTTTCGGTATCCGAAGTGATCGACGGCGAATTAGCTGCATTTGTCGCGTACGCAATCGCCTTCCCGACAGGATTCTTGGCACTTATTGACACGTACGATGTGTTGAGGTTGGTTTAAAAAGTAGATTAATTTTGCGTAATTATCTCTCATGCAGACTTGCAAGAAAACAACTGCAAAGATTCCTCATCGTCTCTAAGCATATGATGAGAAATATAGTAATTAAAACTGCGTGGAATAATTCATCAAATAAGGAATAACGCGGTTCGAAAAACCTGCAAGTCCGTCCTCATGTGGGATAAAAACTACAAAACTATGAAATGCGTTGAAATATTCGGCATTAGTTTGTTTCTGAAGCATATTTTAGTCATGTAATTTTTGAAAAGTAAAATCCTCGATTTCAGAAGTGGTGCGATCAATTTCATCGCAGTGACTTTAGCCCTGAATGACTGCGGCTACAGAGCACTCGGATGCAGAATCGATTCGGGCGATTTGAGCTATCTGTCAAACGAGCTCAGGGCCAAATTCGAACAGATCGCTAAAATGTAGGCTTTAATTTTTCCCCCTTCCTAACGACCAATGAAATATTGATCAATTTTGATGCTTTTGAAGTAAAATTTGTGAAACCTAGAAAATTTTCGAGTAGATATTCTTTTTTATTTATTTTTTTGCTAATTAACTCGATTCATGATGCAATGTAACGCAACTTCCTTTGCGTTCAGATGTATTTCTTGAAACATTTTCAGAAATGTTGTCATTAGCTCTTTTATTTTATGACAATTTTATGATAGCAATTACTGTTCAACGAATAACACAATGAAGGTTTCTCTGCGTTAAAACTAAAATTCATTTTATGAAACAACAAGAACACGTAAAATTGAAAAGGATAATTTTTAGCGACCCCTCCTTGGACTGGCTGCGAACTATGTCGATCGTGGCTTCGAACGATATCAACGAGGAGACCATCATGTCGTTGAATGAGCAAGGGGTATGTATGCCAATTTTTGAATGATAATCTTCGAAAGAAAACATTATCATCCTACTATTTGTGCCAGACGTTTTTTAGGAAGTAGTCGTTGAAAATGTTATTTTTAAGAAACGATTTGGTATTTTTTCACTAATTCAAAACTTTAAATGATCACTTCTCTAAGAAAGTTTATCTTGTTTCCTTGTATTTTGATAATTTATTGTTTGTTTTTGCAAGTATAAATTTATAGACAAGCTTACCTTGATACATATTTTATCTTTCAATCTTTAAGCACTCGATCAACGTCTTCGGAGTCGGCACGCACCTGGTGACCTGCCAAAAGCAACCCGCATTGGGGTGCGTTTATAAGGTTTGCAAAATTGTTTTAAAAAATCAATAAAAATAGATTTTAGTTGGTAGTTTTGTCTGGTGACCCGAAGATCAAATTGAGTCAAGAGGTCTCGAAAATCACGATTCCGGGAAGGTAAGTAGGATACTTTTTAGAACGATAATTTTCTCATATGAACTGTTTTTTGAGTTCGTATCTCCTTTAATTTTAATTTATTTCAAATTTTTCGGAAAAAGTTTCATATCAACCATTTTTAATTTTCACTTTTCTAACTTATTGATTTTTCCTATTTCAGAAAGAAATGCTACCGCATCTATGGAAAGGCCGACTACGCGATTCTGGATTTGATGACTCTAGAAGATGAACCTGAGCCTAAACCGAATGAACAAATCCTCTGCAGGCATCCTTTTGAGGTTGGAAAATGAAACTTTTCGATAAGAATATTTTAAAAGGATTATTTTCGGTATATATGGCCTACGGCATACACAGTGCTTTTCCAAATTTGGAAAATCTTTTATCATATATTTGAAGCATATTTTATGCATTAACTGAAAGTTTTGAACTTTAGAGCTTTTTTCTTATTTTATTGTGCAAGATGTTCTTTGAATGCTGTTAATTGACTTGCGGTCAACTGAGGCAATTTATATAAATTTTGAAAGTCTTTTTTTAAATATTAGCTTTAGGAATCCAAAAGAGCCCTTGTTGTTGCGAGTCGTGTGGAACAACTCCAACTGACGTATTGGAACGAAGGCGCAATCCAACAAGACATTCCAAATCTCAGCATTGTTAAGGTAGGTTTTCAAAGCTCCCTTGATACTTAACCTTGAATTTAAATGGGGGACAGTAATCTAGAAAAGCAAAATCGCTAATGATACAAATTCTAGTAAAGATGCTTTTATTGCACACTATTTCATACAGTTTATGCATTTGTAGAGTACTTCAAGATTGTTAGATAATGTAAGCGAGTTAAAAGGAGCAATACGAAATACCGTCATGCCTCAATTTAAAAAATCTTATTATCCAATAGCATGAGGCTTTGTCTTCATTTCAGTATTTTCCTAGAATAGGTTTCATGTTTATCGGATAAATCTGACGATACGATAAAGATCTAGGCTATTGGCTAACTCAGGGGGGAAAATTCTAAAATCTCAGAAAATGGATTTCCAGGAGCACGTGAATTCGTCGATTAAGTCTTTGAGGAACGATCATAAGCGGTATCTGAATCCGACTCCATACAAAGTGTCCGTATCTGAGAAACTCTACAATTTCCTACACTCCATCTGGCTCAGAAATGCTCCTATCGGACAATTGGATTAGTTGTTTCGGCCCTTGTTAGTTCCCACTCTTTTTCTCATTCTATTTTCCAGAAAATATGGTGAAAATTTTCTACAAATTGTCCCTGCTTCTTAGAATGCGTTCATACTTTTGATATCGTGTCAATGTCAAATATCAAAAAATAACTAACATAAATGAGAGATAACAGAAGACAAGTATGCACAATGCATTTTGCAAAGTGGCAAAAGTCGAAAAATTTAACATCAAAACCGTTCGATGTCAAGAAATTAAATTTTGGCACGATCCACGTAAATTTAACACTCGTATCGACGCTATCTTTTCGTCTTCTTCCTTTTCACGCTACTTCTTCATTTTGACACTGACACGATGTCGACAGTATGAACGCACCTTTAAACTACGATATTTATCCTTCAAGATTTTTTCTTAACGTTCTAGATGGTTTATTTATTTTTAAAACGACTTTTCCCAAAAAAAAAGATTTTATTTTTGAAAAGCTAACCTTTTCCTCAGTAGAATTTAGATCTTGTCCCTCTTTCGCATAATCTATATTTAGTCTAGTTCAGCTTCATGAAAAGACATTCCTTACATTTTACTTATTCACAGGAAAAGAACGAGTACGTTTTAGAGATACAAAGCAATTTTCTCTCGATTCATCATGATACATTTGATAGTTTAGCTTTCAAGTATTATTCGGCATTACTTATTTGTAAAATTCTAAAAATATGAAAAAAAGCAAAATAAATTGTTTTATCGAAATTCGAAAATTTGATGAAATTTAGTCCAGAGCTATGATCGCTCTTTGCATGTTCAAAATAGATTTAATTAGCCGGAGGACGATTTTCCTCAATTAGTCCATTAGTTCGCATATATCCAACAACAATCGACCAAACAATTTCTCTGCAGTATGTTTAGTTGAATCCATATCGTGTCTAAACACTTCCAAACTATACTAAAATAATCATAAATCATCATGTTGCTTTTCAAATATCATCAGTCTAATTTTGCAACTCTATTATTATTCCTTCTAACTTATCTTTATCTGCTGACTTCCCGAGGGTGAGTTATTTTGCAAGACGCTCGGGAAATCGAAGGAGAAAAGATGATGACTCCCCTTCGCAATCTGCAATCACACGTCCTTATTTGCACAGTACCTTATCGCCATTTTCGGCTTTTTATTCTCCTTTTTCCGATCTCCCATTTCTCAATGCTATTTCGTATTGATGCTTTTCAATTTTTCTGCGGATTCCTTCTTTATTACATGCACACGAGAGCATTATCAAATATAACTGTTAAGGTTTCTTGGAAGTGAAATGTCGTAAAAATATTGATCAGAAATTATTTGCTTCAACATTTTCTTGGATCAACGCGATTGAGTTGTATTCTTCAAGTTTTTCTTGAACTTGAAAAATTATTCCTACAAAGATAGGCATTTAAAAAGGAGCATGAAAATTCGCAAAGAAATATTGTTAAGAAAATATTGGTTTTTGATATGTTTTCTCCTTTTTACTTCATTGATTTTCCGTCATTTCATTCTTTAACTTTAGAAAATGCATTTTTAAAATAGCTCTCATTCGTGAAAATGTCGTCCAAAAATGATCTGTAAAAAATCAAATTTTCGCCCAAAAATATTCAAACCAGTCTGAAATCAATTATTTTCCATTTCGTCATCGATATTTGTACTAGCCCTGCGTCTCTAACTGTATCAATGACCAAATATAGGGAAATTTCCGGTGTCTGACTCTTTTTGGCTATTTCGAGTGTTCAATATTCAGAACTTACACATATGCTTTCATATTCATGAGAGAAAGGAGATTAATTTGTTCGCGTACGAAAGATACGTGTTTCACAAATGTTGGTAATCAATTTGAGTCGCAGTTTTAATTGAGCTTTTGAACATACCATACACTACCACTAATTTACCTTACAACTCTTGTGGCTATTCTGAAGTTTACCAGATCTATGAATAATTAGTTCTAAGGGAATTTTTAAAAAATTGCAGAAAGTATTTTTGAAAATTGTTGAAAGGTCAAAAATGTTTTGAAGGGAAGAAAAACGGCGCACGGATTTTCTTGACAAATTTCTATGAGAATTGGGAGAAGTGAATGACCGAATGGGAGAAAAAATGCGTGCGCTTCGAAATTCGAATGACTTTGATTTTTTGCGAGATTTGCGATGTCGAGGTCAACGTCGCTGACTCTGCGCGAATCTCAGCGTTGGGGCGATGAATCGAGTGGAATCGTAGGGAAAGAACTATTAGGAGTTGAGAGAGTTTAGAGAAACTAAAAAATAGTAGGGATAAATTAGGAGGGAAAATAAGTCATACAGAGAGAAATAGTACAGATTTTTGAAATTAAAAGACAGAAAAGTCTGTCGGGAAATAGAATAGGATTTTAGAAGAGAGAAAGATAGCAAGAAAGTCAGGAATGCAAGATTTCACGAGAGGAAGAGATACAGATTTGAAAATAGTTTGACGGTTTTGGAAGAAAAAGAAATCAAATGGATGGGGAAGTAGTGAGACATTTTTGAGAGAAGAAAAATAGAAAGCTCGGAATTTCTTTCTGCTAGCCTTGAGGGGGTTTCTGCCTTTTCAAAGGTGTCTTCTTCGTTTCGCTTTATTTATTTGCCTTTTCCCCTTTATGCTAGATCGTCTCCAGATTTGTTCATGCTCTTTATAGGGATTTCTCATCCCAGAAAGTCTATGCCGTAAAGTACATGACTTTAGATCTCTATACTCTATCATGCGGTGAAACATTCATTTTTGAATGAACGGATCTTCATGAAGATCATCTAATTCTCTAGATCCTGGCAAAATATCTTTACGCTCCATTCAAGATATTGAAGTGTTTAGTCCTTTAAAACTTCATGGTGTTTAAAGGAAGTCATAAACACTCCACTTCAATCTTTATAAGCTGTCTTTTTCCCTTCAAGAAACTTGATGAAGTTTCATGAAAATCGCTTAACTCTCACTTCCATTCTCGTCTAAATCTCAAAAATGAGCTTCTCACTATTCTAAAGTTTTTCTAACTTTGAAAATCTCATGAATTTTATCTGAAGTTCGAAAAACCCCACTACCATTCTCCATACAAATCCAGTCTATTTTCCTGTCCATCTGTTTTCTTTTCCGTCTCCCCCTCTGCATTTCTCGTACAAACCGTCACTCTCTCGCCCACTCAATCGTTATCGATTTTTATTCGGCACCTTTTAGCATCCATTCCGCGTTCTTCTCTCGTCCTCTCTTTTTTCGAGGCTATTTCCCTCGTTTTCTATCATCCCTTTCCTCATTCGGTCATTCATTCGTTTCCGCAGACCCTTTCATACCTTAAATCAAGCCGATAGAATTTTCAGATTATCCTAAAAATTTTTCCGCTAGAAATAATAACATTCTTGATGAACTTCCTGACTATCTTTAATCCGGAAATTGGAATTTTTCAGTCGAAAATAAATCTAAAAATGTTTCATAAAACTCGTGAGATATTCATCTTTCGACCCTGTTTTGAAATTTCGACGCAAAAATGCGCGCATAACGAAACTCATTTGTGCGATAAAATCAACACGAGGTAGACGTCGATTTTATTAGTAAGCCTAGCATAATTCTGGCAACTTGTGCTTTGTAGGTAAAACCGATTTCTGACTCTAAAATAAGTGATAGAATCTGAATACTGGTCGGGATATTCTGCAAAACGCTTGCTCTTTCCGAATAAGAACTAAATCAAAGTGAAAAGGCGGAATTAATCAAGTTACGCATTTCTTTCCACGTGTTTACGCGGTTTAAAGTGAAATTTATTATTCATCTCTCTCATTACTTATTTTTCGTAATAATAATTCTAGTGAAACGCGAAATTTTTAGCGGTAAACAAAACAATGACGTGGGGAAAATTACTCATCGATTTTTCGATCTAATCGATAATCAGTCGGCCAATTATAGTTGAGTGTTTCCATATAAGAGTCGAGGGTCGTAGGAAGCGCGGAAAAGCGGCCGGAAAATGACGCTGTCAATTAACCCCAGGCCGGTTTATTTTGCTTTCACGCTATTTTTATACGCTGTACGCTTTTCTCTACACGTTGTGTGTAGTGAACTCGCTCGTTGAAAACTATGCATTTTTGGATGTAGCTTTACTTCTTCCCGGAAAATTTATTCATGATTCATGGAAAGCGTAGTTCTGGAAAGATTGCATGAATTTTTCATCAAATGATGCTTTGTGCTTTGAAAAATGCGCTAACTAATTTCCAATGATTAGCATTATTTTAAGGCTTTCTCAAAAGACCGAATTAATTTTCGTTACTATTCTTGTTTTGAAATAATAGCATCTTAGTTCCAGACTCGGATTTTCAAATTTTCAAAATGCAAACTTCGTTCATTTTAATTTTTTAATTGAACTTTCGAAAACGGATATTCGTTTTCAGCTCTAATAAGGATTAGCCTGCAAAACTAAAGATTTCAATGGATATTAATTGAGAAAGATTGATATTTTTGGAATCTTATTTTCGGTTCAAAATTTTAAAGTTAGGAAGGGTGAATAATGCGATTCTCTGCATGCGCAGGTCTATAGGAATTAGGCTAGTATTTTTTAGATGGATATTTTCAGAAATTGAGATTCTCATTCGGGGCTAGAATATTTTGCAAATTCGTTTTGCATCTAGCTAGTTTTTGAAAAATCTAATTTTTAATGTTTTTTTTTGAAATTGGTCATTTCCACTCTAGATCCAATAAATCTACCGCTTTTTCTTAATCGTGACACATGTTATTTTTTGCCTTGATAAATTATCTACATGCTTTCACCTCTCATCATTTCATCATTATCTTATTTTGTATTTTTATTCTCTACTTTCTATTCAATTATCTCGATCTTTCCTCTTTCTGACTGTCTGTGCTCTCTTCCTTTTTGTCTCTGCTTCCGCCTTCCTAAAGGCAGCTTCAAAGCTTCTTCAAGCGAGGGTGAATCACCGAGAACACTCGCTCTTTTCGCTCTCGATCTTTTCCTCTCGTTTTTCTGCCTGCCTGAACCCTTTCTCAGCGGCTTCCAGGAAAATTTACCTATTTTTCCTTAACAACATGAATTCATCTAAAAAGTAGGTTAACTTACCAAAAGTCTTATGTTCGGCTTCCTTCGATTTTTAGCCTTCCTGAATCTTTCATCAAAGACTTTCTAGAAAAATTTACTCAGCAATAATTTGAAAATGTCATTCATTTTCTTTCATTATCAACATTATTTCATCAAAATTGAGTGGACTTTCCAAATTTGATCAATAACTGGACAAACCTTCCAAAAACCTATTTTTAACTCTTAATCTTTTTTCTTGCCTTTTCTGCTTGCTTGAACCCTTTCTTCACACAATTTCCATTTTCATCAAACATTTATTACATTCGTTACGCGTAATTAATGAGTTTCTATCGATTTCTTCTCCAATGAATTAGAAGGTTAAGATTTTTGCCTGATTCATTTCAAAATCATCTCTTTCTAGATTTTGCTTTTTCTTTGATATTTCACTAGTTATGTCTTCTTTTACGCCGTAATCTCATTGATGACTTCGCCGAAAATCCGTCTCTTCGTGTTATCTTCTTATTTTTTGCTCGATTTTTACTGCGTATTTTTGTAAATGACGCTGTCTGAAATAAAAAATTCCAGGCAATGATGGCCTCTATCAAGGATCCACCCAATGAAAATGCAGCAGCGGGCCGTTTGGAGCAGAATGTGAGCATTTTCTCCTTATCACTTCCAACATTTATCAGCACAATGCATCGATCAACAATTTCGAAATTTCTCACCCGAGCCAAATATCGATCGATTTGAGAAGAAAGGGGCGAAATTCACGGCCTTTTTGATAAGAACTTTTATGATAATTGAGTAAAAGGAGCAAGAGACCGCATTATTCAAGCTAATTTTTGGTTGTTTCATTTTTGGATTACAATCAAGTTTGATTACTTTTCAAAAACTTTCGATATTAATACCATGCACATTCAGGACATCCCACCAGAACCGCCCAGAATGATCGGCTCATCCAATCCGTTCGGGACAACGGTTCAGTCTGACCCCTTTGCAGACCCGTTCTCCTTGCCAGACGTTCCACCCAAACCATCAATGCCCATTCAGAATGAGGATATTCCAAGACCCACTACTGTTGCATATCAGGTAATTCTTCTGAATTATTACTTTTCTCTCGAATTTTTATTGAGCTAAATTAGAAGGGAATCATGCGGATGGAGTTAACTTCGGATATTTCATATTAGTTTCAACTGTTTCCTACTTTTTTTGACAATTAAGGATAACTATATCTTTTTAGTTTAGAAGCTTTCGAAAATTGAATTTTTGAGAAGATAGTCGTTTTGTTTTCAGGCCCACCAACAAGCCAGCAACATCAATGCAAGTCTGATCTCTCCGCCTTCACTAGCAAACGGCAACCTTATTGGTTCGCTGTTTTAAAATTTCCAAAGACAATTCTCAATTTTTTTTGCTAAGTAGTTCCATATTTTGTCTCAATTGTGGGAAACTAATCCTCTCAAATTTGGACACTTCTTGAAACTTACAATATCATACACTCTTGGCAATATTTCAAAGTTGAATTTTCTAATTTGAATGCTATTTGAAACTTACGAAAATCATTATTTCGGATTTTGTTTTTCAGATTTCGGCGAATCAGCCCCAGCGTCGGCAGCAATTGGTAGTGTGATCGGGAATGGCTCGATGTCACAGGATGAAATTCTCCATCAATTCATCGATTACGAGAAAAATCTCAAACTCAACGATCTCTACAGGGATTTCGGGGTAA
Organism: Diploscapter pachys; assembly: GCA_002287525.1. Lineage (NCBI taxonomy): Eukaryota > Metazoa > Nematoda > Chromadorea > Rhabditida > Rhabditidae > Diploscapter > Diploscapter pachys. The sequence continues at coordinate 47,369 of LIAE01010475.1, read as the reverse complement.
GATTTTTTCTTGCTTTTTGAAAGATTATTTAGGTTTTTTCAAGAGTTATTCTAAAGAAAGTTGTTATTCTGGTTAAATTTTTCTCTTGACAAAGTGCTTGACTTATTTCAGAAAGTTCGATTAAAATTTCTAAAAAATAAGTTTCGATTTTTCAGCAAATCCGTCAAGAGCAAGACTCGCTGCGAAATCACCCTTCGTTCTCGAATACTATTGCAGGCAGCCCTCAGCACGTCATCAGAAATCGATACAGGGATATTTTGCCGTGTAAGCTGAATTTTTTAGTTGTTAGAGGCCATGCAATATCAAGACTATCTATATTTCATAGATTTATAAGGCTGCGTAAAACTATTCGAATTATCAAACCAATTATGATAAAAATTGATACGATTCTGAAACTTATTGGTTCCTAATTTCGCGGTTTTTTATACTACTTGACTGCCAGATAGAGAATAATAATAATCTTTGGAACTTGTTCAAGAATAGTTTTTTTCTTACATATTTGGAATTTTTGTTCATGATACGGCTAAATTTTACAAGTACCATAAAATAAAAATACTTTTGCAACTTATTTACTAATTTGTTGATTTTCAGCCGATCACAATCGAGTTGAGATTTCTAAAGACGAGGAGAATGAGGACGGCTACATGAATGCGTCCAAAATCGAGTTGCCTAATGGAAGGATGAAGTTCATCGCCGCACAGGCACCGCTCCCATCGACGTTGGATGAGTGGTAGGGGACTTTGCTTGGTTTTTATTTTTCGACGAAAACAGTTTTCAATAAACAATAACCTTTTTTGAGTATTTACAATGGCTTTGAAACTTATGACGCGCTTATTTTTGTAATATGTCAGCCTGCTAAGATTCATGGTTCCAATAATGTTAAAATCATTAACTTGTACAGATAGATATAGAAATCTTGAAACATACGTCTCATTTGACTTTTGAACATTTTGCTATAATTCATAAAATTTTGAAAACTACCCAAATTTATTTTTGAAAAAGAATACCAAAACGTTGCAGGTGGCGAATGATCGAGGAGCAGGACGTGCGGCTGATCATAATGCTGTGCAATCTGAACGAGATGGGCAAGATCAAATGCGAACGATACTGGCCTGAGCGAAAGGGAGAGCACATCGTGTTCGGAGACTATGAGGTCTGCCTCGAGGACGAAGAAGAGTAAGGACTTTTTACTTGGAGTTTTGTTTATTCCATTCTAGCCTCAGGTAAATTGCTGATTGATTTTTGCAAACTCTTATCAAATAGTTTTGAGGCATAAGGTAATGATTTTAGAAATCATTCATTTTTGAGGATTATGTGTAAGAGTATAGTTTTATCTCGTTTTTGATAAAGGGAAAACGTTAGGTTTATCATACAAATCATTTTGGGAGCTTATTTATGAACTTATTGGAAAATATTTCAAAGATTTGGATATTTTAAATTTTGACAACTAGGGATCGAGTTGGCTACTCCTTTGAGTTTTAGGGCAAAAGAAAGGCAGTAACGAGGTTATTGAAACGAAATAGATGTTTTATTAAAAATTTTATGGAATTATAAACGTTTCAGATTCAAGCGGGAAGAATTCGTGTTGCGTACGCTGAAAGTTGAAAAGACCGATGGCGGCAAACCGGCTTGGATCGTTCACCAACTGCATTATCTGTAAGTTCTCTATTTGAACCTCTTCATCTGAAATTATCATATGCGGAAGCCCACAATGCTTTATCTTTAGAAACTCGAATATAGTTTAGCGAGATTTTGAAACATAGAAAAATCACTTTTAGAAGATTTTGGATAATTGATAGCGTTCCGAGGAAAAGTATAATCAACTCTCGAATTTTGAATTCGATTTGTAGAGAGTCTGAAGCATAGCGATATCATTTTGATGGTTAATAATAGCTGGATATTCTTTGCAACAAATTGCGTTATCAAATTGATACCTCTAAGATAGTCCACATTTTTTATTTTTAAACAGAAAAATTGTCGAATATTTTCCAGTGACTGGCCGGATCATTCGTGCCCGAGCGGCGAGAGGCAGCTGCTGAACACGATCATCAAAATGAACGAGATCTACGATACGTACAGTCAGGATTCGCCTGTTATCGTACATTGCAGGCAAGTTTTTCGAATTTAATTTTCTTCAATATCCTAAAATATCGAATTCTTATGGATTCTTTTCTCAAAAATTCCCATTTTTTATTATTCTAGATAGGATGACTAAATATTGCAAACGATTATTAATTTTCGGAAAACTCGACTTTTTCGATTTCGTATAACGAATTTCTAAAATTTGGATTTATTCCTTGTTTCAGTGCGGGTGTCGGCCGTACGGGAACGATAATCGCGGTCAACCATCTGAAAGAACAAATTGACAAAGGCGCCGTCACGAAAATCGACCTACACGATTTGGTCATGTCACTCAGAAAACAGAGAGCGTCCATGGTGCAGACTGCGGTAGGGAATTCTTATTGCAAACCGACTACTTTATTGATTTTTGAAATTATTATGCTGTCTAGAATATTGATAATGAAAGTTGAAAACTCTAAAGATGATGCTTTCCATGAAACATATGCAAATATTTAGGATCAATACCACTTCGTGCACAAGTGTTTAGCGTATTATTGCAAGCAGAAGCTGGGCTTGAACGATGAAAATGAAAAAGAGGAGGAGGTAAAATACATTTTTTATCAGTCTTCCAAAAATGATTATTTTTCATTCAAAGATTCAAATTTTGCAAAAAAAATATTGATTTTTTCTTCACAATCCATATTATTCAGTCCTTGCCCGCCGTTCCGCCCCGACCAATTCCTCTCTACGATAATGTGCCCGGGGACGACGACAACGCCTCGATTGCCTCATCTGCTCCCTCAGAACCGCCGGGTAAATCTTAGCTCTTTTTAATTCCTGACAAATTAATTACTTTTAAAGTCATTTTTATTATCTCATATTTTTTGATTAGCTAGACTTCAATAATAATTTTATAAGTTCCTTATGAGCAATTATTTACGACACTATGAAGACATTTGATGGCATACGAATAATGAGTAAAGTAGCTTTTCTTCTCTATTTTCCTAATTTTACATGTTGTTTTATCTCGAATCTTTCGATGTGAAACTTCAACAAGATTTTTTTCTGAAATAATTTCTATTCCATGATTTTAAATTTAGTTTTTCCGTTGGAGCCGCCTGTTCAGCCGTTAGGCCCCGAGTCGTTGGAAGAGACGATGCAGCAGAGCAGTGCGGCGCACATATAAATACACCAAATATATCAAATACATCAATGCAACCCCAACAACAACAACAAAATGAAGAAGTAAGGATTTGTCCTACTTTTCTTTCAGAAGAATTGATAAACTAGGATCCGCTAGTTTTATAAATGAAAGTTTAAAAATACTTTCCGATAATTATTTTATTAGCGAGAACCATCATTACAACTCTTAAATAAATAGGTTTAAAATGTTCCATATATATTACCATCAATCTTCAAGAATTTAAACTACATTTTAGGAGCTAAGATAAAAAGTCATAGAATTTCAAAGAAAATACATTTACAGATCCCCTCCTCGTCGACTCGTCAGATGTTTTCCAATATCAAAGATATACTCCCCACGCGTCAAGAGCTGTCCATTCAAAAGGATAAAATCAAACTCGGCTTTTCCACTTCTTTGCAGGTAAAAATTCAGAAACGATTATTTTCAAATTTACTCAAAATAAAAATGTCAGAATCGATAGCATTTTAAATCCGGAGTTAGACTTGAATCTTGGAGTTTGAATCAAATTTTTATGATGGCTTTCCGGTTATTTGAATTTTTGAGAAATAATACTGGCAAATAAGGATCTTATCGAACTTTCTAAGCTAGCCTCTTCCAAAATAATCGAAATTTTCAACAAGTCAAATTGATTTCAGCAAATGAAAGATCACGCCTCGTCGACGTTCAATCGAGTCAAAACCGCTGTGAAAGATAGACAAAACAGGGAGAACACAAACTCGCCCTCTCTGTCGAGTGGAAGCGGTTCGAATGAAGAGAGCAGCAGTAGGGAAGTAGGCAAAAGAGAGGCTGAAAGAAACCAGTTTAAAAATCCTCTTGATGATTAGGAGCAGACTTAGGCGGACTTTCAGTCAGACTGAGGAAAAATACAGGAGCCACACTTGCAAGAAAACAACTGCGAAAATTTACCATCATCTCTAAGCATGTCATGATGGATAGTAATTGAAAACTGACTGGGGCAGTTCATCAAATTATTTTTTATATATAGAAATTTAAAATAAGGATTAATGCAGTTCGAAAAACTTGCAAGTCTGACGGGAGGGTCTGCGCAAGTCGGAATAGAGGATTTTATCCTTTGTAAAATTAGGGAGTGCATAAAGATAATCTGACTGAAAATCATGCCCAAGTCTTTATTAGGGGGAGTTATTTTCGAATTCTTAAAAATTTTTCAAGATTTAGATTGTTTTTTACATTTCATCTTTTCAAGAAAATGGATCTGAAGTAACGCTCCTAATTAATTTCGAAGAATCAAATCATATCAAATATACGTTTCAAAGTGAATTTATAATGAATGAATGAAAGCTATTAGTGGCAGCATACTGTTGATTACGATGCAATAAACAAAAATCAAACGAAAATATAAATTCATCTTGAAACCTAATTCAATTTGCTAAGTGCTATTTTAAATGGTAGTAGTGCAGGTTAATTTACCTAATTACCTAAAATTTCTACATTCATGAAAAGCGGCACGCGTTGTGAAATTCAAAAAACGTAAATCTGACGAGTTTTGGGGTGGGCGATTTTTCCTACAATTTTTTACGAATTCATACATTTCATTTTTTAACTTCTTATCAGAATTTTGCAATCATTGAATACATGCGAGTTTCCTTGGGTGTTTCAGAGCTAAATTTTCCATTTTTGAAGTCCTATTTTCCAACCTAAAGCCAGTCAATAGTCTTTGTATTTTTGATATGAAAATGTGTTCTTGATTATTGATTAAAATTCGTGTCAAAATTTCATTGTAATATTCAATCTGAAGGAGGGTAACGCGTTATTCATTCCGTCACTTGATTTAATTTGTATCTTATCACCCATTTTTACAAGTTCTGATTTTTATGCGATTTTAGGAGTAGTTTTGAAAGTTCGTAAGGGTAAAAATCATCAAAATAACCTTGTTTAGGAGTATTCATTAAAATGGACTGTTTTCGTAGTATTTTACACGTATTTCATAGAATCTTATCAAAATCAAAATTATATCTGAATTAATGACCGATTTTTCGGTTATGCATGAACCTTTTAATTTATGAAACCTCAACATTCTTGAAATATTTTCAAGTTTTTCATCTAATTCGTGATATTTTCGATCAGCAACCAAAAATCATTCTCTCAATTTTACGTAGTTTGACGATATAACTTTTGCGATTAAATTGTGAAGATGTTTTATCTATTTACTCATGGTCTCAATAATTTGATTTTTGATTCACACGTACATATGACAATTAAATGAAATATTTTATTTTAGTTCTGAAACTTTTAAATTGTAAAAATGAGATCTAACGTAACACCTTAGTTTAGCATGACATAAAAATAGCAATATGTATACGCAGCGAGTGTGAAAAATAAATCATCAATTTTTTTAAAAATCCTTCTCAAAAGTCGTAGAACCACACAGTTTACCCGAAAATTCTACATTGCGGATCTTCGGATTTAGAAAAGCCTTTCGTTTTTATTGAAATTCTCGAATTTCGAGAAGTGATTCGATTCGGGAAGAGATTTCCGTTGAATTGACGTCATGTGCCTCGTTTCCCCCTTCTGTTTCAGATATTCAGATGTGCCTTTCGGTATCGTTCAGGTATGACATGTCACGCGAGTTTAGAACACTTTACAAAACGCAAAATGAGTAGTCGCAAGGTTGACAATTGTTGCACACGGCTGAAGACGATGACATTTGTCTGTCAACATTTCACATTTATTGATACGACGATGTTTCAGTTATTTGATTGATAGTTTATATATTTATTGTTAGAATTTGAAAGAATAAATAAAAATCTATACTAAGTTTCTAAACTTATTATTATTTGGTTGAAAATCTATAGTTCTTCAGTTGAAAAAAATCAAAGAATATCGTACCATCATCCTATAAAAGCGCATATCTTTTCTCGAAAACTTGAGCTTTATTTTACGATCAAAAATAACCCAAACCTTCCGACTACTATGAAAAGCTATGATGAAATTCCTCTGCATCGTACCAGCGCCACGAGCATCTTTTGTCCTCGGAATAATTCATTGCGTAACTCGGTTGCTTTTTGCAGACACAAACTTGTGCATTTTGTTTTCGTACGACCGATCAGAAATAAAGCAATTATAATGTTCGCACGAGACACATTGCCTCGTGCATTGCGAATTATTTGCTAGCCATTATTTAAATGCGCAATTTTTTAGTCTGATAATTTCAAAAATTATTGCTCACGTTCATTCATATTTATTTTTGAGAACAATATTCTTAAATTTTTAAATGTCCATTCATAAGACTTCAAATATTTTAAGTTTGTCCATAATTATTCACCCATTTACCATTTTCATTCAATTTTCTTTTCTTGTAATTATACAAGAAAAAACGTTGTTCTTTTTTGAATTAAATGGGGCAAACTCACTCTTTCGGGACACGAAATTCATCTCCCCAGTTCTTTGAAATATAAAGTTTGCCTTGTGATGATGGCTCGTATAATTTCAAAGGTAATTAACCGTCAGCTGCGAGCATCCTTCCGATGGACAATTTCACGAACTTTTACTGGGAATGGCTTTGAAGCTTCATAAATTTAGTTTTTGATGCGAAGCGCTGACGTAACAACCATTATCTTCGGAAAATACCAAGTTTTCCAGGATAATGAAACAGTCATTAACTTTTAACTCTTCATAAAGTTTCGTTTATTTTCTAAAAAATGAATTAAAATTTTTTCACTCAGAAAATCACGTGTTTTAGGATA
>LIAE01010475.1:25659-40383 GCA_002287525.1 Diploscapter pachys | reverse complement strand
AGAAGAAAGGTGAAACTTAGATTCATTTTGAATGAGCTTTGTGCTTGCATGAAATTATAAGGGTTTTAAGAATAGAAAAATCTAGGAAAACCTCAAACTAAATCATTCTTTAATGGATCAACACAAATACTAAACCTTCCAAATTTACCACTACCACCTATTCTATATTTTTCCGTCATAATTCTTCTCACTCTCTGTGCGATTTTCTTGTCATTTTCTAGCATTCCATTGTTATTTTCTCCATGTTCAGGAAGACATTTGCTTTTCTCGCGAGTAGTTTTGTTAGTTTTCCTTTCTTCACCTCATGGCCGGATCGGCACACTAAAAAGAATGGAGAAACACAACAAAAAGGAAAGAATAAAGCTCCTAATTTTTCTTTTATATCTTTTCTTTCTCTCTTTTCCGTTCTTTCTCTCCTTTTTCAATCCCTTCTCTCCCTTTTCCTTCTTTCCCCTTCCCTCTCAATTTCTCGCACTATTTCTCTAGCTTTTGAGCTTTGCCATCCCAGCAAAGAGCGAATTTGCGGGCACTCGCTTTCCTTTGTCGACATCATTTTGTCTTACACGTGCTCCGCACCAAATTTGGCCAAGCTTTAGTTTTTCTTTATCTAGATTTAGGTTTAGGCTATTGGTCGGAAGTCCATATTAGCCAGGATTTATTATTATTTCTTACTTTACTACTACTTTTTCATTTTCTGTTTTCTTTTTCAAACTTTCTACAATTTAGACTAAGCTTTTTTCTATCAATATCTTGTTTACTCGTATTGGGGAGATTGGAAAACTTCATTTGTAGTATCAAATTCACTATTTCGAGTAACTCATATTTCATGCTTCTACTACTTCTATTTTTCATTGGAAATTTTGAAAATATTAACAAAAAATCCCGTAACTTTTGAAATATTTCGACATTTGAGATACGCGAGGAACCACGATAATCTAAAAATTGACCAAGTGCTATAGTTGCATCATGTTTTGACGTCAAAGAAGGAATTTCACAATTCACTTGTAATTTCAAAGACGAAGACACTTTTCTTTCGTCTGCCACTAACTCGACATAATTTATCGAAAATACTTCTCCCAAAACAATGTTTTTTTTTTAAAATTATTTTCATCGACATTAATTTTTAGAAAAAAAGTATCTTTAGCCAAACCACTTCTATTTTAAATTTTAAGAAATTTGTAATATTTTGCCCACATGAATATCCACTACTTTGACATTTCCTTATTTTTTCTTGTTGGGAAATTTCGAATTTCATATTTTCGAAATGACAAACAAATATTGTCGTCAAATGTCTTCCTTCCTTTCCTTGTTGTTAGTTTACATTTTTCCATTTGATAGCACTTCACCTTGCCCCCGGGTAATTTGAGAAATTCTAACTAAAGTCATGAGATATTGTCCTTTTCCTTCAATAATTCAAATGCAAAGGTTGCGCGCAGTTTCTGCTACGCTCATTTTCATTTTATCATTTATTCTTACGCAAATTGGCTGAATATTTCATGGATTTTCATGAATATTGTAATTTTCATGTATCATTTTTCATACGATAGCCTTTCTTTGGGTCCTAGGTAACTTGAGAAATTGGCTTGAGACTGAACGCAAGATCATCATTTTGGATTCAGAGAAATGATAGATCGTCAAAATTCATATGAGGTTCGAGAGAGCAAAAAGAATCAGAAACTTTAAGATATATAAAACGTTCGAAAGCTCAGACTAAGAAAAAGCATATTGGACCGAACGTAATACCTCGTGATAGGTCTGGATTCTAGATAACTTTGAGCCAAGATTTTTCAATCTTTCATTTTTTTGTTACGCCGTTTCCTCTCAAGCCAGTTTTTGTAATGATGATACAAAGCGTGAGGAGCATCCGCTTTTGAGGCCAGCCAAAACGTGTTGTATCATGATATGAGATGCATTTTCCATTAAAATTGATTTTAATTCAAACTTTCATTTTCCAAACTTTATTCCAATTTTCTTTGATCTTGAAAAAGGCTAAATTTGAGATCCTTCTTTATCTTACTGTAATACTGTAATCTCCACTTTATCGTCCAGTTTATCAAGTATTGAGGAAGTAGCGCCGATTGTTTTCAAGCACCATTCAAAATAAGTCACCGACAGCATCGATGATTTAAGGCTCGCACTTTCAATGAGCCTTCCTCCGATCTCTCACGATCATTCCTTGCTGCACTTCGAAATTGTTTTCAAAGATTTTGTCTTTGATCGGAAACGCGATGAATCTATCATTCCAATATTATTTCTTTTGGAGAAATTCGGAATCCGGTTCCGAAAACTTTCTGGAATCAATTATGATTACCATTTTTATCAGTTAAAATTCGTCTGATTTTTCTGAATAGTTTCAATTTTGTTACTTATTGTGCCTTTTGCAGTTCCGATAAACATTCTGCGTCTTTATGAAGACGTCGTTCATTATTCAATGAATATCTTTGTCGCGTTTTCATTCATTCATTTTTCTATTTCATTGCTCCATGTTTCATTTTCTCCAACTTGCATTTTTCATTCCATATTCATAATGTCCCATCAATGCAGTTGTGAACGATAGATCTGGAGAAAAAATGGATCGTGAAAAAATCGGAAAGAAATTTCTGTTAAAAAATCCGTCATAAGTTTCTTTCAACTATTATCGAGCTTAGTAGAATTTGAAAGTTTACATTTTTACAAATAGGAAATATTTATTTAAAAAAAGTCTAAATCCAGTTCCATTTTTCATATAGCCAAGCACAAATCTCAATCCCATGTCAGCTTTACTGATTCTCTGACTCTACCTTTACCTTCCATCAACCAAAATCTACCTTCAAACGACAAGCTAATATGTATACGAAAAGTTATTTCCCCGTTATGATTTTTAATTTGGAGGTACAAAAAATGACAAAATATCACTTGAAAATGAGATAATTAAGAAAAAGAGACGACGAAAATATCATAAGTCAGTTGCTCCCGACTCCTAAAATCCCATCAAATTATATCTTCGGCATGTCTTTTTCTCTTCTTCACACTATTTTTCTACTTCTATCTTTCTCAATCTCAATTTCAAACGCTATTTCTCCAATTTCTAACACTATTTTCTGTTTTTATCTTTTGCTCTCTTAATTTTTAGCGATATTTCCTATTTTCTAACCAGCCATTTTGCTGTAATTCGAAGCAGACACGTTTCTTGCCTCCAGGCACAAAATGAGGGAAGATTAGAGGTATTGAAATCAGAGAAACATCACAGGAAATTGAGAGATGGAAAAGATTGATAATTATGAATAGAGATAAGGGGAAAATAAGAGGGATTATAGATAGATAGACATCTGCTTCACTTGTCTTTCAAATACCGAAAGATCTTTATAATATCCATCTCTCGGCCCAGAACCAATGGGTCTGGCGTCTGATTGATCTGTGCTTTACTCATTCCGGAAGGAAGAGATTTCGAAACACGGATTTTCGGTTATTATTTTTTGAAGTATGCTTTACCTTTCCATTATTTTATTGTAGAATGTTGCTCTTATTAATGGCTTATTGGTTTACATCGACTCTGCACTTAATCTAAAAACTCACTGATATTCGGGAAATCTTGAAACCTATAATATCTATTGTGTCATAATTTGATCGAAATATGGTTTATTCTTTTACAGTTTATAGAAAATGTACTTGTTCATCTTGTCTATGATATTTTGATGTTTTTGAACTTTTCTGCAAAAACCCAACAAAATTCTTTGCTCTTATCACAAATTGTTGACAGTTTTGAACGCACTTTTTCGAAGTTTCGCATTCTCGCGTTGACAATTCGAAAATTTCAAAGTTGACATTTCTTTTGCTTCTTTGTTGGATTTGGGCGCGTTTCAGCCCATTTGACAGGTATCCTTCGGGTATCCAATTGCGCTCTTTCGTCAATCAGTTATTGTTATGTGCTTAAAGTTGTAGTATGGAGGTGGATGATCACATTCTAGGTGAAAATCACTACGAGAGAAGAAGCATTTAATTTGAAGAGAGTTTGAAATTAGATATCACTTCTAACGTAGTTTGGATCATAAATTATCTGCTGTGAACAACCATCATTGTTCAGGCAATGTGTCGATAAATTAGTTCTTGAAATTCAAGAATGCCTTCCTTCCTCAATATTTTGATCAGAGATAATCAGAATATCAGTGAAGTTAAATTTGATGATTTTTGAAATCCCAAAAGCTATCAACTGATACACTTTTTGTATTACTTCATGATGCCCCAATACCTTGGCCTTCGATTAGAACCAATGCACAAAGCATAGGTTTCAGACGAATACTACTGACCCACCCATGGAAATGATATGATTTGGCATTGTCGCAACAACCTCGATTCGACATCTATTTATCATTTATCGGGATTTCTGAAGCGTCAGTCCTCCCTCACTTTTGACTGGGAGTCTCGTGTCTGTCGCTTACGCACTTAGACCATCATCATTTGACTTGTACTTTCCCTATTTTCTCCCCCTTATAACTTAACCTAACCCCGTACTTCTCATCTTACCTAACCCCTGACTTCTCTATTTTTCGTCGTCTTTTGAAGCCATCCGTCCCCTCCCCCTAACTCCTCCTCTCCCCATTGTGCCTAAAGCCTATATGACATATGGCGCTGAGCGGCGTTTCGAGGTTTTGTAAATAAAAACCCTTGACACTGCCGGCGGAAGGCTGAAATTGAACCGCGCCTTGAAAAGCAGCGCTCGTGAGTGTCTATCGGTATTCACTGAAATTGTTCCTAATTTTTAACCCGGAAAAAACTACTTCCTGCTCTAAAGCTAATTCACTGGAATCGTGTTCTATTTTTGCCAAACTACGTACTTTCTGCTCCATCGCTAAATCGCGTATTCCGTTCTATAATCCGAAAGAACCATGCTCTTCAGACTGAGCGAACTATTCTTCACAAACCCGCTAGGCGGCAATTCAAATCGGAAATTTATCGATTCGGAAGAAAAATCGCCCGCCGATAAAGTGAATGTGTCACTTCAACGACTTTACCACGATTTCTATTCAACAGAAGGTGACGATAGTCTAATGGATAAGGAAGTGAGGGTTTTTTTGTAATTTGAAAACCCTGTAATATCGTTTCGTTGATCTATTCCTTCAAAAAAATTTTTTCCCAGTCATTTAGCAATATTACGCGGTCTTAAGATGATTTTTTAATCTTGATTTTCTGACAAAATAAATAGTTCCAGGAAATGAAGCTAAAGAAAGGCATTGTGAAACGTCGCTGGAAATCAGCGAAAACGATCCTCATCGCAGCCTGTCTGAAGAATTACAAAAAATGTCTAATTAAGTGAGTTAATTGGGTAATTAAGTGATAATTGGTCAATTTAGGTTGAGAAGATACTTGAATCTCGAGACAAAAGTCGATAATGAGCGAAGAAAAAGCCAAGCCAAATTGCAGCCTTTGCCAGGTAAAATAATGATTTTTATGTGTTTCAAATTTTCAGGATAACGAATGGGAAAAATAGCGGTTTTGAAATTCGATTATTTGTAACTTTGTTATATAACCATAGAAGTCTTCTGAAAGCTTTATTAATACGATATTGCTGAAAAAATTCTGCAACAATTTTTTATGAGATTATGGAAATCTAAGAAATTCTCTAAAAATTTTATCAAATGTTCGCGAAATCTCTGATAATTGAATAAAAATGTCTAAAACTTGGAAAAATGCCATTTAGATCGACCCATTCGACGAGTCGCTTCGAAATTAAATCGCAAACCAACAAACGAGCTGGAACGATTACGGAAGAAGGGAGAAGGTTGGAGACATTTTAGAATTTTTAAGAAGTCGAAAATTTGCAGATTGGAACGCTAACGATTTGTTTCGATTCCAGTATTCCGATCCTGAAAGCGGCTCTCCAGAAGAAAGAAGGGAATTATGCTACGAATGGCTCGATCGACTACATGAAATCAACAAGAAATATTGCTACCTGGCTTGGTAAGCGAGATTCTTAAAAAAAATTATTTCAACAATCACTGATTCATTTGATGATGCAATTCCCGAATCTTGACGTAAATAATTGATTATTGATGTTTTTTTCATGTATCAAAGGATTTCCTAATTTTTCACATCATGATGCAGTTTCCCGCTAGTCTTTCAAACATATCGATCCCACCTTCTGTTATTCTTCTTGCCAAAATCTTCATCTCATCGTTTGTAGCTTTGTGGGTGGAATTCTGCTTTTCTGATCGAATGCACCGATAAAAACATGTGATTCGTTGTATAGGAGAGGCTTTTGGAGGGACGAATCGAAAATCATTTGATTGACAAAGTATTGAATGGAAAAATGCCTCAGCCCGCTTTCTATCGCCATGCTTCATCACAGAATGAGAGAACCGTTTTTATAAGCTCTGATTGACTGGCAGAAAAATGGAAACGGGTCGTTTTGCTCAAGATTTAGAGCCACTTTGTAGCAGTTGTAGGTATTTTTAGCAGCTGTTCGATGAAAACAGTCGTATCCTTAAAAATTGTCAACTTTGAAAGAAGCCTGCAAAAAATAAATGCTGCAAAATTTTAAATCTTGCAAAATTATGCTAATCATGCTGAATCTTCATCAAGCTTTTCTTAAGATATTGATTTGAATAATTTGGGTAGTTTGAACTCATATGTCATGCTCTAAGTTCAAGTCTTTGTATCACATGATCTTCAAAATCCGATAGTCTTAAAGTGTCCGCTTATTTCAATTTCAAAGATGCTATTCTTAGCCATCGTTTGACAGAAAAAGTATCAGCACTGAAATGATGAATGCGATTTACGATTCTTAAATACTTTTGAAAGTTCGTGAAGCTTCTCCAATGATTCAACTGAATTTCAACGTTTCAAACTTTGGCCTATCAGGGTGAAGTTCAGAGCCTTTCTACAATCCATCAATAAAACTCTAGCATTGACGTCATAGGCCGAATGACCTGGGATATGTCTTTCTCTAACTGCACTATTCTCCTCTCTATTTTTCCAAATTTTTACACCTTTTCTCCTCTCATCTTCATTATTACCTCATTAACTATTTCTTCTAATCACCTACCTCAAGGGAATAGCCAAAGGCCAGAAAATAAGGAGTCCTTAAGAAATTCTGAATCACTCATTATTTTCGTTGTTTCAAGGATAATCTGAACAAACTTGAACGTAAAAGAACATGACTAACTACGTAGGATAACAGTAATTGTTTACGGGAAAACATAAACACAAATGAACAGCAGGTGGTTTTTGGAGCTTATGTCTCGGTCAATCATTCTATCCTTAGGCATTGATGACATGATAGACACAGTCATACAATTTGTCGGCGTTAATTTTGATTTGATGGAGTTTATGATGAGCGTAGTACGATTACAATAATGAAAGATCTGAGGCTGATTGATCTTTAGTTTTATTAGCCATGATGAAAATCAACGCACCAGATAAAAATAGCTCTTACTCAGCTCAATAATCTGTTGAATTATTACTTTCGAAGTCACTGACTCTGTCAAATACTCGATATGATTAGATATCAGTATCATCTGACGCTCATAGGAAATCTCAAGGTTTATGACGTAAAATACAAAGTAACTCTTGCTCAACGACATCGTCTTTGATGGATAGTAGCCTTGAAAACTTGGCTCTCTGGTCAGAAGTGCTCTAAAAATCGCAAAGATTATGACGTCATGCTCTAATGAGTCTAAGATGTTCTTCAAATGATTACAGCCATCGGCTTGATTTACGACGATGATGCATCGTAGTACGAAATGGTCACTTGTTCAAAGGGGGGTTTGTGAAATATTGAGCAATTTCCGGACAGATTTCCGACAGATTGACTTCTAATTTTACGCGATGAAGTACAACTTGCACCATCAATGAGTCAGTGGTTGTTGAAAGTTTTACGAAATTCAAAATAAAGCAACAGGTTCTTAATAATTATGAAAATCCTATGGATCTCGAAAATAAAATGATAATTTATTGTCCACGATGAATATAAGATCAAATAACTGAAAAGATTATTTTCAGGTATGAATCCGCTATCTACGCTTGCTACTACCGTCTTGCTCCGATCCTCTATGATCCAGAAGAGAAAGCTAAGATCTGGGAGGACGTGAAGCAGGAATACGCGGAGATTTTCCTGATGGGCCGTCGAATTTGGCGAAGACCGATTCATCCCAGCCGGTTGAGGGTCTTCTACGATATGGCCATGCTCTGCACGAGGTTCTCCTCGTTTACCTCATCCTGTCAGGTAAAATTTATTCCAATTGCTTTTTTTCGAAAATTATAGGTTTTTCATTCTCATTTCGAACCATTTCATCTCAAATTTGTATTAATTATTCGAAAATCTAGTGAAGTTATATCTATGAAATTTGGCATTTCTTAACTATAAAATATCTTAAAACTAGTCTGCATTTAATTTCTATATTCTTTTTTCAGAATGACAGCACAATCCTACTATTCCGTGACCTACTTGCCGACGCCACGAATTTCGACTTCAAAGTCCTGGATGAAGTTGAATTCGCCAAGTCTATTGATAAGGTAAACCGACGACAATTTTATAAAATTGAGATAAAATTTCAGATCACCCGACTGGAAAACTACGTAATCGATCAATTTTACTCTCGACGACGACGATCTTCCGGATCGATCAGGAACTCGTTCAAGTCCAGAAGTCGGGCCGATTATTCGCCTTCTAGAAAGTAGGAGAATTTTTTAAAAACATAAACAAATTATTATTCGATCTAAAATCTGCATAGATATTCTAGAGAGAAGATAGCATGTGGCTAAGATTAAAACCTAGGCTACAAAATTCGGAATATCTACCTCTACAAGTAATTCAAAATTTAATCATTATACTTTAGGTCCTTCTGCGAAGAAAAAGACGATTCCGACGATGCAGCAGGTCCTTCGACTTCAACTGCAAACCAAAGGAAGCAATCTCTCCCTAATGAAATCATCGAAGTCGGCAAATCTATGGAGAATCTATCGCTAGCGAGGCAACACTCTCTGGTAACTATTACTCTTCATTCAATTTTCAAGATTCACTTTAAAAATGCAAGTCAAAATTAGTTGGAACTTTTCTTCTTATAACTTAAAATTTTTATCTCTGCATATTTTAAATAAAACCTCAAAAAAATTCAGAAGGAAAGCCGCTCCCACATCGTCCGACGTCAAAGCAGTAACAAGGGCCAGCGTGAGCGTGTCGCATTAACCGTACGACAGCCGGATTTGGAATTTGACAAATCAGGCAGGGCCCTCGGAATCCCGCAAATCTACATCCAAACACCGGATGGCAGGAAGACGTCGGTCAATTCGAAGCCAGGTTCGCCCAAACTCTCAGTCAGGTTCAATGATGGCGTACAAAATGCATGAAAAGACTAGAACTATGCGACATTCTAAGAATATCTGGAAATCTTGTAACTTTTCGACATGAAATTTAAAAGGTGAAACAATTATGAAGTTACGAGTCTTTCAGGATTTCCTTTCTTACTCATTTTTAAGTTTGAATTTGAAAGAATCAAATTTTAATTCGGGAAAATCGATATTATTCGATTCTTTCAAAATTATTAACTTCTTGCATCAAGAAATTCACAAATCATTCACATTTCATCATTTTCCCACATATTTTCATCATTGATTCGAATAAACATAGGACCTCTTTGATTATTTAGTGACTAAATTTTAATTTATCCTGAATTTAAATGCCTTACCTAGAGATTAGAGATATGTCGGTCTATCTCAAATCATCAGATCTCCCCATGCTTATAATAATTATCAGATGAAAGAAGAATTCACAACGTAGTTTCAAGAATCGACCTTCGTCAAAAATAAATTCTTCTCTTTCCACGATAAATCTATTAAGAACAACATTGATATTTGTACTTCACGTCTTTCTCGATGTTCATGCTCCAATTTCATGATATTTTCTTTGAAAATTAGAATTTAGATTTTATATGGCCTTATTTGATAGTTGCCTCGTTCTAAACCTTCTAAACTTGTTATTATTAATTTTAATTGTGCCAATTAAATGTAAATAAATCGTTGAAATTTGATATCTTTGATGCGAGCAAACAAATTATTTTTTCTAGAATATTCTGTAAATTGACTTCGAAATGTGTTATTAATTTTCTCATTAGTTCGAAAATTACGCAATAATAATAATAATCAATAAAGGTTATAGGCAATCGACTTTATCAGTTTGTTCAACAAGAAAAGAATATTCACGTAAGACATTCTATTACCGTTTAGAGAAATAAATCGACTTTCAGTTAGATAGTAATGATGACCTTGAACTAAATGCTAACTTAGCAAAGGAGAAGTCTTATTAATTGTGCAGCGATCTGATTGAAATGTATTAGAAATTAAGTTTCACAACTTGTTGATTTTTAACAATGAGTTTAGATTCTTGTTGGCGATTCGATAAGAATTCCGGAAACTAGGTATGGATTGACAGAGAAGATTACTCAATTCAACCTTGCATTTCGATATAAATCCCGGCGAGCCATTGCATATGGAGCCGTTATAGTGACTGAAAGCACTCAAGTATTTGATTTACAATATTTGTTATTTTAACATATTTATTTTTATAAGAAGCTATCATATGTGCAATATCACAGTATAAAATTGAAAACTAATTGAACCCATCCACAATGTAAATTTTTCTAAATTATGTGATTTAATAAAATAATGATGACTAGGACAGTTTTATAATAACCCTGAAAGTCTTGAATGTCATATGATTTCATGAAAGAAAGATGACTAAACATGCAATTCTAATACCAAACTTCCGGAGATAGAAACAGGAATAAATTGATGACGATGAGTGAAAGATAGAATGTGAGTGAAAGATTCTCCAATCGTCTGATTATCCTTTCCCAGTAGCTTCGCAGGTGTAAATGATTCGAAGCCTGGTGCTTCATGGATATGATTTCTCTGATCAGGCCGATTATCACTTGCATTTGATTCGGAGCATTGCCGTTTGCTGAAAATGTTTGAATATATTGTTCGGGGTCAGGTTTTTATTCAGCTAGTAAAATTTAACTCTAACTTCAGCTCAAACTCAATTGGAAACGAATTCGGTGAAATTCATTCAAATTTGAAGTTAATTTAGTGTATCTTGTCTTCAGAGAATTGTATGCATATCTACTCTCTATTGTCCCGCAACTGATAGATAGCAAAAAGAAGAGGGAGGGGTGAAAGGATGCCCGCGAGATTAGCCACTGTGTTCTACCGGTCTCTGCACCGTGTATTTCATATTGTGCTCTTCGCGGATACGCTCCCCACCCACCTCTATAATCTATCATTCCGGGAGCAATAGAGAGTAGCATGATTGGAATTTTTGCGTTTAGTGATCATATAAAAAATGATCTCCATCGAATGACGAATTTTATCTTCATAATTATGATTCACCTTCCAAAATCACACTTTCGTCATGTAGCGGCGCGTCCTGATTGACTTCCGTGAAATTCACTTCTTTCGGTATCAAATTCTTCATCACTGTTCGATCTGGGCTCGAACTTAATGAGATTGCCTGAATTTGCTAGATAAACTGAATGCTTTGCTGAAATTATACCTGAACGTTATTATTTCTGACGATGTCTTTGTCTAGCCGGAAGGCTGGTGGCACGTAACAACAAAAGAGCTTCTTAGCGGCTAACCATCGCAAATACCAAGGAACGCTCTGAATGCGCATATTTTTACTCATTTCTTTTTTGTAATAATTGGAAGAAAAACCTAATGAGATAGATAGAAAGGTTTTTTTTCTCATTCACTGAATATTTTTAGCAACAGCTATATGATGGAGGACGGAGGGCTCAACTAGGGAACACTCCACCAGTTTTTTTTTTTTTAAATCCCAATACCTTCCGTCACCTAATAGTTGACCTCCGTCATATAGTACTATCAATATTTTCCCATCAGCAAAAATGTGCAGTGCAAGTAAAAATTTGATATATTTGCATTTTTATAAAGGATTTTGACAATCAAAAAATATATATATTTAAAATGTACCTCCCAAGACGGGTTCCTCAGCGCGTATTTCTCCAAGTGCACGAATATCGACGTGCTACACGTTGCGATGCTGATTGTGAATATCAGGCACATGTAGTAGATGCCTGCGATATTTAAATTTAGCTTTGAAGTTTATTTTGCAAATTTACCCATTAAAGGAACATCACTGAAAGACCCCCGTTTTCCTGGCACTTCTTTCATGGCGAACTTCATCTCGCCCACTAACATCAGAAGCATGACGGACATTGAGAGGAGGGTCATGATTCCTGAACATTTTAGGATTTTTTTTAACTTAATTTATTCCTAGATATTTTTTGTTATTTATTTCATTAGTTCAGAAAACTATTGAACTAACCTAATCGAAATTTGCTCTCCCTCCTTCCAGTAGCATTGATCGGCGCATGAAAACCGATGACTGCTACCAAAGAGACCTGGAAAATCTAGCTTGTTTTTGGAAAAATCCTATTTTTACCAGAGTGGTGGGAAAAACGAGATTGAAGACATAGTAGAAGCTTTGCCGACTGAGCCACAGCTCCATTTGGACCATAGAGTATGATTCATTGTTTTGCGTCAGATTCCTTGTGGTGCCATTAGATAGAAGAGCGGCTTCGAGGAGCCATTCCTAAAAATCTTCTATTTTTTAATTTGTTGAAATTGTTAAATAGTGTGTTTCAAATATCTTTCTATCTGATGCTTTTAGGTTTTATTAGTGCTTTTTTGAGAAACGTAAGAGTTCAATTCAATAAAATGATGCGTGTTATTTATGTTTCTCTGGTTTCTCTGAAACATGCCTGATTATCGTAAAAGTCTTCGAGAGCGATTTCCTCCCGATGCACGATATGGTTGACAACGTTCGATTGATACGTCCATGAGCCGCACTAAAAATGACTGAATTGGTTTTTCTTTTAGAATAACTTCCTAAGGTTATTTATTTTCTAATGTAAGAAATAAATTTTTGCCTTTTAGGATAAAAGTTCATGTCTTTTAAAAATTGATTCATTTCATCTTGCTAGAAGGAAATACTCTTTCATGAGTTCGATATGAACATTGGAACGAGGAAGCAATTTGTTGTGGAAAAAATGAATCTCGAATCTCGATTATTCCTAGGTGAGAAATACAAGTGGAAAAGAAAAATAGCCTATGAAAGGGAGAAATCCAGATGTCCACCCGAGCGGGCCATAATTGCTACATCGAGAGTTTGGGGCTTGTCTGGGAGCATATTTCTTTTCCTTCCAAATATTCCCCGAAATCTGGGAGAAATCCGGCGAAAATCGTCTGTTTCCGGGCGTTTTT
This sequence comes from Diploscapter pachys, assembly GCA_002287525.1. NCBI lineage: Eukaryota > Metazoa > Nematoda > Chromadorea > Rhabditida > Rhabditidae > Diploscapter > Diploscapter pachys. The sequence goes on along the minus strand of LIAE01010475.1, from coordinate 27,129 downwards.
GACAGATCCCTCGCATTTTTTTGGCTTCCAAACGCGGCTCATTTTGCCACGAGACTTCCGAGCTGCAGAATAAGTTTCCGAAGATAGCATAATCCTACGATTTTTATTCATTTATTCTAATTATTCGGCAAAACTAGGACGATATTTTCTAAAAGTATTATCCTAACATTTTATTCTAAGTACCCTAAATATTTAGGATGACAATTTGAATATTTTCTAAAATCAACATGTGAAGAAAAATGTCTTTCGATTTCTATAATTGCTGGACAGCCAATTATTTTTTCCTAGTTTATTTTTCTACCGTTCCTATCCTAATATATGGGTTCGGCTATGAAACTGGACCCCCGATATTTGCGAACTCTATCGATGAAAAACCGAATTATCCCCTGGATAAAATTGAACATCTTGAACCTTCAGCCAGTCAAATAATTATTTCGACGTCGAAAAATGGTACCGAAAATCTTAATCTGGAAAGCTTAGGTATTTTAGGTCCCGCTGATAAGTTACACGTGCATATTGGCGTCACTGATCTGGAAGATGATAAAAAATTGCCTCCGATAGACTTGAACGGTCTTTGGCTCACATTTAATCGAGGTTAGATTCATTGTTTTCGAAGATAAATAAAGTTTCAGGAAGATACACCGTTACTTTCCTGAAGCCAAATCGATGGTACGGAATTGATTACTTGATCGAAAGAGGGAAAGAAAAGTTTCGGGAACAGAGAATGGTCAAAACACTGTCGTCAAAAGCTAGTGATCATGCCGATAATGAAAGCATTTTTGGGGTCAGTCTTTTTTCGAACATTTTCAATATCATATTATGAACTAATGTGATTATACTAGACTTTAAATAATGAAAGATTATATTTGTTTCCAAAAATCGGGAAAAAACCGTGTTTTTTCTTGAATATTTCGCAATTGCTCTACAGGAAATAATAAATTCAAACGATCTCTAGAAAAATACCCTGCAATTATTTGAATTTTTAGGTGAATATCGATCGCCATTCGGGTAGTGCACAAAATCCTGAAGGAGTCTACATAACGATGAAATGGATGCAGCAAAATAGGCAATTTTAGGCGATAAAAAATGAAAAAAAACGAAAAGTTTTAGACCCAAAAATGGCGAAATCGTCGTGAAATTACGGGTGCATTGCGGCAAGGAATCGAGTGAAAACGAGATAGTTTTGCCAGCGAATAAAGATATGCAGACCGTACAGTTGCAGGTGTGTTTCAGAGTATTTTACCAGTGTCATTGAGATTCATCGTTAGTTTTACGATAAAATAAATTAGTTTAAAGATAATTAGATAAAAGTAGCAGGAAAAATGTTTAAGAGAATAAATTAATCGCTGGCATCAAATTTTGGAGAGATAAATTTTAGATGGACAATAAATACGAGCTAGAAGACGTGGACTCTCAGAAACATCAAGTCAAGGCCAAAATCAGTCCTTTGAAGTGTCACACGTAAAATGC
>LIAE01010475.1:423-15745 GCA_002287525.1 Diploscapter pachys | reverse complement strand
CAAGTTTCAACTCCAATTTCACAAATTCCAGAAAGCATAAGGTTGAAGTTGCGAAATTTTGGCCAATTAGCAAGACTTTGTTCGATTACCTTGAGTTTATAACCCTGCTTCTCCTTTTTTTTCTCTAGACGTAGTCCGACTTCGCCGATCTTGAAGTTGTTCTTGACATCGGCTCTTTCGCCTTCGTAGATTCCCGAGAAAACAGATTCTTGGTTATCGTATGCAGTGCAAGAAGTCGTTTCCTTCTGAATAGTTACTTGTGAATCTAGTATTTGATCGCATAGAAGTCTTTTTTTCATATTCATAATACCGAAGACTTGATGAGTATCTCAGTTTCTTTTTTCAAATCCCTTGCCTTGTACGGAAACTTTGTTCCTTTCTCAATAACCGGCTGAAATAGTCCTCCTCTGCATTCGAATCCAATCGACAATGGAATGATGTCTTGGACCTCTAATTGCAACGCAGAACTTTGACGAGGAGGTGGAACAGGTGCTAAAGATGTGGTTGCCGGTTTAGTTTCTGGATCTTTGATGCGAGGCTTCGGCTCCTAAAATTTTCTCTCTTCTGGTTTTCGAGGCAACTTGAATTTTGCGTAATCTCGCCACCTAAAACCTTCGTCGCATGCTAAGAATTAGTGTAGGGAAAGGATATCCTACTCTTGTCTAGTCAAAACAAGTGACGAAGTTTCTACGTAGAAAAGTTGCGCAAAATCCAAATCGTCGTTTCTGAAGGTTTCTTACAGGAGTTACTTTTTTCAGCAGGTGTGCGTAAATAGCCGCTCCATGCGCCACAGCGTGGTCGGGATTGATTGCGTGCAGCATTTTGTGCTCACCGCCAAATTTCTCCTTCAACGAATTTTGGACGAGGGGAATTCGAGTCGACCCACCGACGAGAAGCTAAAATGAAGTGTCAGCACTCCCATAAGAATTATGACTTGTTTTTTTTCGATTTTTAATAAATCCAAGATTATCGAAAATGACTAAATGAAATCAAATTTGTTGTTATTATTAGTACTGGAATAATTTGAAACCTACCACATATTTTATTTGGTCCTCCTTCAATTCTGCCATCTTTAAGGCTTGATCGACCACGTCCAAAGTGCCTCGAATTTTCGGACCGCAGATTTCTTCTAGTTTCTCCTTTGTGAGCATACAGGCGTAAGCGACGCCTTCGCACTCGATCTGAATGATAACAATTAATACAAATCATATCGTTGACTAGCGATTTTTAGCGGGTTTACGAAACAAAACTAGCAAACAGTAATTTATAGTTTCTCTTAATTTGCCCTCCCAAAATTTCTACCTGGATTTCACAAGGCTTATCCTGAAAAGTCAACTTGTGCTTTGCCTCCATGCAAGCAGTACGAAGTCGTTTCATTGCCTTAGGTCGATCCTCAGGGAAACTCTTGCCGTCGCTCTTGAATTCTTCGAGTGCATACTCCATGATGCCTTGGTCGAAATCTTGACCGCCTAAAATTCGAGACTTGTTTTTTTCAATTATTAATCCGAAGCTGACCCAAATGAGTATGTCCCTGAATGGCTAGTACAAGAAGCTTCTTCCCTGGATGGCTTTTGACGATGGAAACGTCGAAGGTGCCTAAATTAAAAAGATTGGAATAATGTTCAAACTTCAAATTTTAAAACTTTTTTTTTTTTCGAGACATAGGATGAACAGAAATTTTCTAGGACCAACATTAGTCCATGCATTTTCAAGATAACTTTTCATGGCGAGTCAAATTTTACCCCCTCCCAAATCGTAGATCAAAATGTTGTCGTCGATTTGGTTCGACAGATTGTAGGCAATTGCAGCGGCCGTCGGCTCACTGACTAGACGAAGCACAGTCAGTCCGGCTTTTTCAGCGGCGTTCATCGTCTCTTGACGCTGCTTGTTGTCAAAGTAGGCAGGGACAGTGATCACAGCCTTTGATATTTTCTTTCCCAGCGAATGCTGAATTTAATTTAATAATTTTAGCATTTGATGTGTGTTTGCCGTTTTAAACTTATTGGTCTAACATTGCTGAAATATTGTCATCTATTTTTTGCATTTCATGAATTCTTCCAATTACTTTCTTTGGAATACTGCCAACAATTTCATGAAATAAAATGCTGGGTTGTGTAATGTGTTTATATCATGAGGAAGTTCTAAAAATAGTTATAATACCATTTTAGCTCGATGTAATGATAAAACCGTCTTATCACTTTGTGCTTTGAAGGAATATTATTCGTTTTATAATCGCGATTTTGAAATATTGCATGACTCACTTCAGAGTTTACTTTGATTTCTTTCAGGATTTCCGCGGAAACCTCTTCCGGTGCGACTAGTTTTTCTTGTCCATCAATGTTGAGTTCTACGTGTGGTTTGCCCTGAAATAACAGCATAGAATTAAATTTTATTAGAACAGTCAATTTTACTTGCATTTGAGCTTGAAACTTAATTATCTGTTACTGTGAATGCATTTACATTTCTATAAAACTTTCAATTCACCATTTGATCCACGACTTTGAACGGCCACAATTTCATATCATCTTGAATCGGTTTATCGATAAATTGTCGACCGATCATTCTTTTCGAATCTAGAAAACTCGATATTTATTGGTTTTTAAAACTTTGTGTACCATAAACGATGTTCTTCGGATCAACAGCGGATTGCAACGCAGCTTCTCCAACCAGGACCTTCCCTTCATTATCATATGCCACTACGGAAGGGGTCGTGCATGTTCCTAACAAAATAATACTTATTGTTAAATTTCGTGATATTTTGAAATTTTCACATATTGCTATTTTATTGAAATGTTTATTTCGAAATCATATCATAAGGATTGCGTAATACGCTATTTTATCGATTCTTTCATGTCACTCCCTAACGTCCAAATGGCATGCTATCAAGCGACATTATTGATTGTGTCGATATTTATAGGGAATTCGAAAGAAATATCATGACGTAAAATTAGAAAAAAAATGACGTTTATCTAAATTTCTATTGATCTTTAAACCTAACCAAAGCTATTAATGATGCATTTTCATCGACTTATTACATTCATTTTCATTGGTTGCATCAGAATTATATGATGCATTTAAAATACATATTGCGTGGGTAAAAATCTTCCTGATTATTGATTTTAAAGCCTAACTGAAGCTACTAACGATAACTATCTAATCACTTATTTATCGCTTCGTCATTGACTATGATAAAACATAGTACAAATAAAGAAAATATGTAAGTGGGTTTGAAGGAATGCACTTGTATGTGATTGATTATTTGTTGATAAATCAGACCGAAGCTATTAATGATGATTTTCGGCGTTCCGCTTTCATCGACGTAAGCTGCGCATGAGTAAGTCGTTCCCAAATCGATCCCAATCACTTCTTCCATCCCTCTTATCAAACCTAAATTTTTACTTATTAAAGGGTAAATTGAATGACAAACAAAAATCATAAATGAGGAGAATTATAAAATAAAGATATTTTCATAAAAGTTGAAGGTCATATTTAGTGCTAAAAGTTGAAAATGCGGGAAAATACATTTTGGAAATTGTGCGTTTATCGAAAATTTAGCAGCGTAACATTGCTCATTCTAACGAATTATAAAATTTTGTTGTCAAAAGGAGAAAACTTATGACTAGATAACAAGATAACTAAGAGAAAATTGAAAACTAAACCTGCTGATTATTAGGGACAGACTAATATTCTGAAAGGAAATTTAAAATTTGAATAGGAAATCATTCGATCTGAGCTTGAAAAGTTGTTGAATGATGTTAAATTCGAGTTTCAAAGCAACGATAAATGCATGTCTTTTAAATGGTATGCAAAAATCTTTCCAAAATCATAGGGCTAGTTCATACTTAGTTGCAATTTGCAGCTCGCTTGAAATAGTATGAGAAATCAAGAGAGCACAGAATGATGCAAGCGCACTCTCTTCACTTCCTATGTCATTTCAAGCGAGTTGCAAATTGCAACTAAATATGAACGGCCCATAGATAATGTAAACCAATAAAATTCCTGAATAATAAATAAAACTAATTAAAGAATCGGTTGACTTATGAAATTATTTCATCTGAACGAGTTTTTAGTTATTTATACGTAGAAATTTTTTTTTGAAATTTTAGATGCTCATTTATTTTTCAAATAGTGCCTGTCCTAGAACTAATATGAGAGTGGAGCGGAATTATGGACTGTTAGAGCTGATAAGAAGACTTTAAGAGGTAAACTTGATTACACATCAGTGCTGATGAATTTAAATTTTTTATAGTATTGAGCCAAAGTTTTTAAACGCCTATTATTATTTTATCAAACTTCCTAAATTTTATGAACTTATCAGGCGAGATAGAGAGAAAGAACTGTTTATATGTCTTTACTTCGTAAGTATATAAATGAGTTCATCAGATAATCGAACATTTTCAAATATTAAAAGTTTCTTCCAATTTTATAAAATAATGTTCGCAATTCGTATATCTAAGCATGACGAACATTAATTTGTGCATATTTATTTTCGTTTATAATTATTGATATAATAATATTCATTTATTTAGGTAAATTAGGCGAAAACGACTCATCAAACTTCAACATGAGTGATATGCGAGTTTTCATGTCATTTAAACCAATCATATTTAATATTATAATTTTCTCAATGTGCATAGCTGCAGTTGGATCGCATACAATTCACCAAAGACATGAGCGATCATCGAAATCAGAGGATAATGGATGGCTAAAGCCTGGAGTCGATTGCTCCACCAATAAATGTAAGGAAGCTTCAAAGCAGGGGTGTTGAGGATGCAACAGATTGGCGCACCGCACCGCACTTCACTACATGGAAAATTTGCCGTATCCCCTTATAAAGATACTTGCTTCAGAATCAATTCCATCATTCGGCTTAGAAATGTAGCGTAGAAAGGCCTTATGGTATGATAAACTGGAATAGGGTCCGCAAGTATTTTGCGAAAGTGAAGATAGCGTTTAAAATCTATGCCATTAAATCGGATGTTTTGGGAAGCAATGAGCAGCTTTTCTTTTCCCAAACCGATAGTCCTATCAGAAATTGTGTATTGCGTACTTTTGAAAATAGAAACCTTCAAACAGATTGTCGTGGCTCATAGAAAAAGTCACCCGGACACCGGCTAGAAAAAGACCAGTTTTTCCAAGAAATAGTATGGAGAAAAGAAAAAAGACAAAACTGGTGTCTTTTTCTATGAGTCACGACAATCTGTTTGGAAGTTGCTATTTTCAAAAGTACGCAATACACAATTTTTGATAGGAGAGTCGGTTTAGAAAAAGAAAACCTGCTCATTGTTTCCCCAAATAGATCCGATTCAATGGCATAGGTTTTAAAACGCTATCTCTTCAGTTTCGCAAAATACTTGCAGGCACTAAGTATGATAGTTGCATGAGCATACATGAAATAATAATCAAAATATTAATAAAAAACATTTGAATTCTTCGCGACCATAAGAGAAATAGTATGAACGAAGGAAAGATATCTTATTTAGCATGCTCTTTTCCAACCTTCAAATTCGCGAGGAATCCAAATCGCGCATGTTAAAAATTTATCTTAAAATCAAGATTTAGGTCCATCAAATTTATTATACTATTATGAATGCTGTGGAGCTTCTGATTGCTGCGTGCGGATACAGGTAGGGTCGATTTTTTTGATAGATTAGTTCAATTAACGAGACCGAATGAAGGGATTATCACATTCGTTTTGCTGAGTTTGCCTGAACTGCATATTTTGAATGATGATATTAAATGCGACATTTTAGGTGATACCCGCGTACATCGTTGCATTTTTCGTGCTAAGCTTCATATCGTGCCTATGTCTGATCTGCTGCTGGTGCTGCTGCTGCAGGGAGTAAGATTTATGTTAGATCAAATTGTTTAATTATGCAAATTTAACATTAGTAACTGACTATGTTAAATTAACGGTACGCTGACTCGATGGGTTGCGCAGCGGAGGCTTCATTCGTTATACCTTATATGAGCTAAACAATTTTTTAAAAACCACCTGTCTTAATCTTAAGACAAGTGGTTTTCTAGAAAAATGATAAATATTTGATTTAATCATGCATTAAAAGATTCCCATTCTTGATTTGCTATAAGTAATTTTATGCATAACGTGTAATAAACAGTTCAAATTACGATTTTCAATTTTTATTTGAATGAAATGTTCATCATATCGTAGAAATACGATTATCTCCATTTTCATATTTTTCTATTTCAGGACTGGCTATACGGAGAAATCATCAAAATCAAGATTGCTAACATGCTTATCTAGTCCGTTTGTGATGGTGTTTGGATTGATTCGAATAATCAAAGATAAATTCAAAAAGAAGGAACAACGACAACCAATAGATCGTACAAAGGAAAGTGGCGAGTTTCTGATCCAGAAATCCCAAAATGAATATTAGATACTGAAATAATGAATGCACAGAGGATCGAGTTATTGTGTAAAACGTGAGCCCATTTTATTTTAATCGAATTTGGATTATTCAAGTTTAGAAGTTACAATTTTTTTCAATTTGTGATGTACCGTCCCATCACACGCCTGATTTGCTCAATCTTGATGCGCATGTATTATTTTTGAAGGGTCAAGACACGTCTTTCATTGTACAATATCGCTTGTATATACGAGTGTTTTATTGTGCACATCTAGAGATGCCAAAATGGCAAAATTAGCATTCGAATTATGCGTTCAAAATTTTTGGGCACTTTTTTCGACCCACCTTGTTGGGTTCCTGATTGATAATCATGAAAAATATCAATTCCACAAATTCATTTAGCACCTCTATACGTGCCATGTAAAGCTGTACTGTTTACATATCTGTGCAATGTTACAATTTTTGCTGTTATTTTGTTGTTTATTTACTTGTTAATTTGCGCACATCATGCCATTGCTCAATTTACTTTCAAAATCTCAATAAACTTATTATGCCGGTCGAATTTAGCATAAGAAAAACTAGATATGAAAAGTAATTCAAACGATGATTCATATTAGTTGTTCTGAAGATTCTAGTTCGTGGGTGCATAATGTTTGATTAAAATACTCACTTCCCAAGTCGACGAGACCTTCGCCTGTACGATTCTCATTGCTCAGGTTTTGTCGTCAATTGTGAGCAACTGCGTCGCACCCTACCTATTCGCTCTTACATCAGGGGTGGGGCCTACATAAAAATGACTGTCACAGTAATTGAGATAGTATTTTTTATTGTGATTAATTTTTATTTAGGTCCCACCCCAGACTCCGTAATGAGAAGGTAGTGCGTCTTCGTGAGAGAGCAGAGAAAAACGCCATATAGCCGCTCTCGCGGGTGACGATAGAACCCGAATGGCGCGAATCGCATCGACAAAGGTCTCGTCGATTTGGGAAGAGAGTATGAAATTACTTTACAATCATTTATTCAAATACTGATGCTTCACACCCATATCTTTGATATTATCACAATGAATCATCAATTCACCTTACCAATTTAATGTTTTTTTTAAAATGAAAAGTACCTTTTAAGGGCGATCAATGTAGTAGTAGTGCAAATGTTCTATAGTAAATCGAACAGGTTGTGTTAGTTTCTTGATCATTAAGTTTCCGATGATGTAAGAAATCCTGCATCACTAATGACAAATTTGTGAATCTATGCATATGATGCAGATCTATCATTTTTATGGAAGGATATCGATATGGGAGGTTATAGAAAATCCGACCCAGTGATAAAAAGATAGGTCAGGCATATCGTTTGAGATATCTTCAATGGGTGACGCAGATGGTGCTGATCTATTCTGTCCTTCTCCATTTATAGATCAAGGTTATTCCCCATTTCCACTAGCAGTCAGCAGCCACTAGCTGCAGGTCATTCGCCGAACATGACGCGTTTTTATTTACATGATTGATTTGCTAAGAAAATCCCCCAAGTATATAAAGGGTTATCTCGCAGTCACATTAACGAATTCTTGAGTATCCGTAGATTTTACTTACTCATACGTATTTTCAAATTCTCAATTTTGACTAGCCTTCCTCAATGACATGTATAATCAAAAAATAGCATTCTTTCAAATCATTGATAATCATTGATAATTATTCGTCATTATAAGATGCTAAAATTAACAGCAAAAGGTGCATCTGGTTCCTTTAACCACGATTAAAGAGTTTCTGAGTTTCGATCTTTTTAGAATTTGAAAAATTTCGAAGCTCCTTCTGATGACGATCTTGCAAATTTATCATTTTCCAGGACCCTAAGTTCATTTTTTCTAAATATCTAAGATCATTCTCTCGATCTATTTCCGTTGCATCTCGTCTTTGATCATGTAGTTATGTGCGGCCTCCCTCGAATAGCTGATATCTTCCCATTTTTCGGTTTTTTTTCTCTTTCAACCCGACATGTGATAAACAAGTTCGTTGAATTCGTTGCTACGTCCTACTTTCGTGCGCTTTATGTTTACTTCGCATCCGTAGGACATAAAAACTCCCTTCAAAAGCGATTGCGTTTCAGTTTTCCCAAGGCCAGACGACCGCGCAATTGAGTCTTGGTTCTAATTTTAACGGTCACTTTATCATCTCCTCTTTCATTTATCACTGATTTTCTCGAATTCCGCAGTTTCGCATTCCAGAAAGGAATTCCATAGAGTAATTAGATTGAAACTATTGCTCTCTTTTGAAAGGTAGCCAAGTGGGTGCAATATGCTAAATTCCTTCCCATCTGTCATTTCCGTAGTGCAAATTTTATTCATCTATTGTCCAAAGCTGACTATTGTGCGTCTTCCGTACGAATATGCATTGCGATTGAATCTTTCTGAAAATTTGAATTCGCTAATAAATTCAAAATTACTCATACGGCTAAGAGTAGCTCTCTTCTCTACTCTATCACAACGTCTTCCCTTATGGTGGCGTTAATATGGATTGAGTGAGAAAGAGCTTCGAGAAAGCTAACTAATGCTAATGAGTGAAGAGCGCAATGAAACACAAAGGGAAAGTTCCACCGCAATGTGCACTTTTTTCTTTTTTTACAGAAGATGCACAACAGTATTATTTTTTCGAATTTTTAAAACCGTGTTTCGTGTAACTTTCAAAAGTCATTTATTTTTTTGCAGAATTTCAACCACAATGAATTCCGCACTGTCTAAACTGCTCCTGCTGGTCGTGCTCCTCGCGCTGTTCAGTGGATTCGTAGTCGATGCCTGGGGCTATGGGCGAGGCTGGGGAGGTGGATGGGGCCGTGGCTTTGGAGGCGGAGGTAAACCTCTATCAAACTTGTTTCAAGAATATTTGCCTGAATCCGCGAAACTTTCGGAATCCTTTCCTTTGGTACCTCAAAACGGTTTTTCCCCTATAAGATGATATCAGAGGTTCTGAAAGTTTCGCGGATTCGGGGAAAGAATTTTATAGAACTATCTTCTAATGTCGAATGCTAGGAATTCCCAATTTCGTCACCATAAATGATAGACATTTGAAGGAAATTAAAAAAAAAAATCAAATTAAAACAGAAAATTGAAGTTATTTGAAATATTTAAAGTGAACAAATAGGTCGCTACGGAGGATATGGTCGTGGATTCGGAGGCTGGGGTCGTGGTTATGGTGAGTTATCTATCGAGCTTGCTTCAAGAATATCTGCCTGAACCCACGAAGCTTTCGGAACCTTTTCTTCTAGTACCTCAAAATGGTTTTTCCCCTATAAGACGATCTCAGAGGTCCTGAAAATTTCGTGGATTCGGGGAAAGAATTTTATAGAACTATCTTCCAATGTCAAATGCTAAAGATTCTCAATTTCGTCATCATAAGTGACAGACATTTGACATTTGAAGGAATTTTTTTAAAATTCAAATTGAAAAAGAATTGCAACTTTGAAATATTTAAAATGTGAACATATAGGTCGCTACGGATGGGGAAAATAGCGCCTTGCCGATGATGCTCAACTCAACACCGATAATTTCCGTCTACAAAATCTCAACTTCAATCGACTCTCATTCGCCAAATCAAATGTGCCTTCAAAATCGCAATAATAAAACTTTGAAAACCTATCGACTTTTAAACTTTATGTAAATTGGAAAGTTCTAACATATTTGAAAACAGTTTTCTAACATGAACTGAAATGAATATACTAAAAAAACACGCATCATCACAAATCTATATTATAAAAGTAGACTTAGCCTCCAACCATTATCTATCATTCTCTTTGAATTTCTCAATTGTCTCCTTCCACAATACTTTACCTTTTCCATTCGTAATATTCTCCTTCTCTCCTTATTCAATAACGTCACTTGATTCACGACATTTCATGATAACATCAAAACCTTCATTCACACTCTATCACTGATCAGCATCACTAATCACCCCCTATTTCAACTCTTTATAATCCCTTACTTTTTTGTAGCTAGAAGTACCCCTGATATCCCAGATCCGTCCCAGTTACTATGGTCCCACTTCATAGCCTATTATTTTATCATAGTTATCAATAAACTAGTTATATGTTAGACTTGTTATGCTTTAGCTTTATGCATGTAGCGAATCCCCTAAGAATACTCTAGATACGAGTATTTACTCTAGCAATATTTCGTTTTCTTGGAAAGTCAGCATTTTATCATCAACATATTCTTTCTGCAATCAACACTTCAACAATCGCAAATCATTCCATAGATCTGACATCATTTCTCGAGTTCTTTCATTGAAACATTCGTCGACTTTCGGTTTTCGTATTCTCAGACTTAGAATTAGAAACTCGATGAGTAAACAGAAATGCCATGTCTGACTTTCGAAGGTTCTAGATATTTCGCCGAAATGCTGATAACGATGCTGGGCGTGTCAAAGCAATCTCTAATGGCGTTTGAAATGAATGATGTTTGTCGTATTCGTCGAAACAGTCGGAGATGTCTATTTTGGAATGATCCAAATACTGGTTTCAAACTTCAAATGTATTTGATCTCAAAATTTAGGAAAAGAATAAATTGCAGTATCAACAGAGCCAAACGCTTCCATTTCCAAATCACGAAAGCTTAGAAAATTTCGCAGAAGACACTCTTATCAGAAATTTCAAATTTGGCATACATTGTCGACTTTTTAAATCAGAATTTAAATTACGACGATGGCTGCGTCCATTTTCGAAATGATTTTTAGATAATTTGTTGTGCTTGCTTTTCCGTGTATGAAAATCACACGGTCATATTCTAGAATAAGAATTTTGCCAAATTCGGGAAGAGCAACCTGGAAAACAGGATATACAAGACCAGACATTAAAGTTGACCCTATTTTTGCGACACTAACACTGATACTGCTTTCCCAGTGTCAAAATGAAGAAATAACATGAAAAAGAGGGGGAGAGAAGATAGCGTCAATACGAGTGTTAAATTTACGAGAACTGTGTCAAAATTTAATTTCTTGACATCGAACGGTTTTGATGTCAAATTTCTCGACCTTGTGCCACTTTGCAAAATGCACTGCGTACGTGTCTTCTCGGTTTTCTCTCATTTATGTCTGCTATTTTTGACATTTGACATTGACACGATTTGAAAAAGTATGAACGCACCCAGAAGGGTTTTTTTCAAAACTCTTTCAATACGATGAATCAATTTAATAAAAATCATCTAAAAGGGTCTGAAATTTATCAATGCTCCTTAATTTCAGGTGTACGACTTCCTGGACCATTTGGGCTGGGGCAACGAGTCGTGGCACAAACAGGTAGATAAGGCGATCGGGTGGTACGAGACAGTGGTGGATAGGGACAAGCAAGCCTACAAAGATGACGTCAGCAAACGGCCGCATCTACCCTTGGGCTACTCCTTCAAAGACTCCAGAGAATTCAGCGACGGCACCAAACACAAACCACACACCAAGCCCGCACTTTCGCCCAAGCGCATCAGCAAACACAATTGGAGCAGTGAGTTGGAATTATTTTAAGAGTCGGAAAAACGATCAAGTTTGAAGTTTGGAAAATTTGTAGTCCAGAAGTATTCTATTCACTTGTAACTTGAAACTTGAGTCTTTTTTCAAGATAATCAGGTTGTTTGAATCCAATGGAGAAAATGTTAAAGGATGAGCAAAATGATAAAGTGGCACATTTGGAATGACGACAAAATGTCAGCGATCTCAGACACGAGCTGGTTGCTACTGTCGTCGCCGATCATCCTCATGGCCATTCTCATCGTGTTTAGCAGGTATTTTGAAGAGCGTCGAAAAGGACATGGCTAGTTTAACGTTCAAAGCGGCATTCGAAATCTAAGAAATCGATTCACCCTTCAACTCGAAAGGATAGTTGATGATGGGGTAGTCGCGAGGATCCCCATATGGCCGACCCTGTAATAGCCGTAGGAGTATAGTTTGGGGGCATAACAGAATGCCTGCTGAACTTCATGTTCCAAGTTTTCCAAAATCTAGCCTACCTATTTCAGCATGGGCGTGTGGATCGAGAAAGAAGCAGTGAAGCGTCGTCGCATTCAGCAGGAACGCGAAGAGCGTCTCTCGATGCTCAAGAAGATGTCCGCGCAACAGACCGGTGAATTCAAGCAATGAAAATCCTCCATATCTCGAAATCATAGAAATAAACGATGATAAAATTTAATACGTCTTATTCTTAAAGTTTATTCTCTCTGGCTTTTTATGTCAGGTTAAAGATTTTCCTAACTCGCGGTTAAAAATCCCTTAGCTGTAAGCTCATAGTTTTTAGCAATGAATAGCATATGTAGTTGTTTATGGAATCATAGCTGACACCCTGACTGTCTCAGACACGTCTACTCTTTCGAGCTTCTCTGAGCCCCTCCCTTTAAAAATCTCTAGCTAATCATCCAGAATAATGTCAAAGATCTAACTCGCTATTCACGGCACCACGCTGCCATAAGTGGAGACTCGCATTTTTGCGTTATGCGCTTGGCCAGTAGGGACGAGAGAGGCCATTAGACATGGAGAGACTTAGATAGGCTCGAAAAAGTAAACGTTTCTGAGAAGGCTTCTATGGCTGATATGATCACGAACGTTCTTTGAACGTCAGTTGAAAATGCCTCTGAATCCAATTTTTCAAGAAAAACCGCAGCTTGTTTACTTCAATTAGGCAAATTTGCACGTCTTCCATGTCTTTTTCCTTCTACAAGTCAACCTCTCGAGTATTTGGCAAGATGTCTCTGCCTTATGGCTTATTGCTCATGGCATTCACATTCGAGCTTTCTGCCTTTATGTGGATTTCTCTGGCTTCTTTTCCCTCTCCTTCCTTCGCATGCTATTTCTTCGCCTCATGCTAATTTATGCTCTCTCTCTCTCTCTCTAGCGCATTTGTACTCACTCTCCCCTACTCCATTATTATCATCTTTCACTCTGCCTTACTCTCTAAAGCTTTCATATTCTGTCAATAGCGCGAAGTCTTTAGAGCTCCTAACGCTAAAAGTTAGATGACGCTTAAACTTTAAATTGGAAATTTGTCATAATTTATCTCATTTTTTGTTTATGCCATAAAATTCGAACTTTAGGTTTAAATGAACATTTTCTAAATTTCCCACTTTTTCGAATAAAAAGCTAAGAGTTGACTCCTCTAGGACCCACTAATCAAAATGTGCTCCCCATTTTCACTTATTTACCTGCATTTGGTGCGAAGAATTTATCGATTCTCCCGAGCTTCATCTACTATGTCTGGCTTTCTCCTACTTCTACCTACTATTTCTCTGTTTACCTCTATCTTTTCCATCCAAAACTCTTCAACTCCATACAAGCCTATGATGCAAACTTATTCGTCTAGTTTTCCCCTCACACATTTTTGAATTCAATAAACAGATAATTCTTCTTATCTTTCGGGTTTTTAATTTTAAATCTTTTTCTAGCTCTTAATAGTCCCTGGATGCTAGCCTGCTCCTCGAGTTATACCGTCACAAACTTGTGATGTTTCAACCAGCATAAGTAATCCGACTTCTTTGAAAATTTCGAGGCTAGACGAATTTAGAATTTGGGGCTTTTAGAATATCTTGACATCGTCTTCGAGTACGTTCCGAATATTTTACATTTAACGTGGGAAAGTTGCGAGTTTTGTGGCTCGGATTCTGAAAATTGGATAGTGAAGTAACTTCATTTGTGAAACTTTTCCTAATGACTAAATTTTGAAACTTATCCATCATCGCATGTCTTTGTGTAGAAAAATACATTTTGTAAGCTCCATCAAGTCTACATTTATCGCGAGAAATTTTATCTATTAGAATTTTGTTAAATTGATACGCCTAATAATCGACAAACTGAATCTTTTCAAGTAGTAATCCAATGAAACCTATCGAAAATTTTACTTTTCAAAGCCCATCGTGACATCACAATTTCACTAAAATTCTTTCCCACTTTGGCCTAGTCTGTTAGTTTCCGTAAACTTACCTTTGCGTCAGCCTCTGTTGAATGCTTCAAAGCTTCAAGGCTTCCGAAGCTTGGAGTCCATATTCGATCTCATATTACACAGCCACACCAGCGAAGAATATCGCGTGTAAGAGATGAAGAAAAACCCGATTTTCTAAATAGAAATCCAAAATGACAATTTCATATCATTCAGTTCTTTGTTCGAAAAGTGCTGTCAAAATGTATCACGTCATAATTAGATTTTTTGGCAAAATCATAGGATTTCACGCGCTTTCATGGAATTTCATTCTAATTCAATTAGTGATTCAATTAATTATTAACTAATGATTTTTACATGCTCTTGAAATTCGAAATTCTGCATCTTTCATCCCTCTGCTAATCCTACGTTATTTTTCATATCCAACCTCGTTGCTATGTTTCCGAAGCTGTAAATAATGAAAATTTATTTGTTTACTTCCTTAGATCTTTCAATATATTTCTAAATAGCTGAAATATGTTCAATATACACATTGTAGGCATTTATTATTCTTGACTGACTGAAGAATTTGATGTATGACAAGAATGCTCATTTTCGAGCATTTGATTGCCTCAGGTTGATATGTTCGTGGTTAGTCTGTGGTGAAAGTCACGCAAATTCTAATCTTGCAAGATTATCAGTTGTTGAAGGTTCATCGAAGTTTATCTCTTATTTCATATTTTGAGATCTCGAAAATTTCTATCATAAGAGCTTATCCAAATAACCAAATCTAAATGATTTCTTTGAACATCTCATAAATCTGCATGATTCAACATTAAAGTATGAAACACAGTTTGGATATAGCTTTCTTTCATCATCAAATTTTATCTTGTTATATCCAACACTTCAAAAAATCTTACCTTCACGAAAGTAGGAAGCCAAATTCGATGTCGCATCATGATTACATCATTCCGAATCTCGTATATTATTCATATATCCTCCTAAATCCTCAAGCCTTCCTCAGATTCTTCAGACATACTCGTCTGATATCTCGTCTTCTCGTTTTGCATTTCGGT
>LIAE01010474.1:128413-158949 GCA_002287525.1 Diploscapter pachys | reverse complement strand
TTGAAGCCTTTGAACCATTGAATACTTGGAATCCTGTCAAAGCACACTCGTGATCTCTTGACCTGGTGATATTTCTGATTAGTAGACTAGGAACATTTTGAGCATTTCTAGATTTGCAGTTCTAATACTGCAATACTGAATGTTCAGATGTAAAAAGTAAACGAATTAAAGCTATTTCATCATTTCAATCTCCCAAACTTGAACAGATGAACTGATATAATATGATAATCCATCTGTGGTTTGAAATGGATAACTTTTCAGATCTTAGTGTTTTATGTCTTTTATTTATTTATCTTTATGCCCCTTTTGCAAGGGGATTCCAAAAATCATAAGGCTCATGTGTTTGTCTTCCTGCACGGAAATCTTTAGTAAAAGGCGAAAGATTTTCTCGGATAATTGCAGAAAGACGAGAGTGAAGTGTCCACATTTGGACGGATATTATTCCATATCGCTTGGACATCACAGCCTATATTTCTAACGTCCTTTCATAGCATTAGATAGCGGTTGAGCTAAAGAAGAGACATTGCAAGTGAAATACGGATTAAAAATAAAGAAATCTATTAATCGATAATTGTTCAAATATCTCTATTATCACGCTATCATGATCAATAACGAGGGAAAGCAGAGAAGTGAAAATGCTCTAGAGCATCATAGAGGTATTCAAAATCATGTATAAAAGACGAGAAATGCATGAAATGTCTAATCTTCGAAACGAATTCAAAACCTGCTAGAGAAATCGATACGGTGGCACAATGCCCCGCGCACTTTGCGTATTTACATGCGCTGTCTTTGTATACTGCGTTTGCTTCTTTCTTCGTTGATGAACCTGATAGAGTGGATCAAAAATTAGAGAAGACAAAGCAATGCAAACTTTGCGAGCTTCAGTCTCCTCAAATAGCCGGCTAATTCGCATACAGGAGCGAGTGTTTCGGATGAAAAGTGGATTTCTTGGTTCCAAAAGGGGTAAATTTTGAAGATCAGTCCCAGAACATGAAATACTGAAATGTTCATCGGGATGCAACTACATTTTAATCGAATAGGACATGTCTTCAAAATGACACGACACGATTTGAAACCGTGTCAAAAACTTGCAGCTTTGTGTAAATATTTCCATTTAGTGAAACCACAAGACATTCGAAGTGATTCAATGCCGTTAGAAAAGAGTGAGTTTTTATTTTGGAGCTGACTGATGTGTATTTCATCCTTCTGGCTACTGTGCAGCGTCAAGGACTAGACCGTCGCTTACGACCATACCACGTTGAGCACACGCCATCCCGTCCGATCTGGCAAGTTAAGCAACGTCGGGCCTGGTTAGTACTTGGATCGGAGACGGCTTGGGAATCCCAGGTGTTGTAAGCTTTTGCTGAACTTTCTGACATCTTTTCTTTTTCGTTCGAAAATGTTCATCGATAAACGCGATCAGAATTAAAACGACTTTTTCATATGTAAATTTTTCAAAAAATTGTCAAAAATACCAAAAATTGCACGACCTTCAACCTTCCGGGCCGGGTTTGGACAGTTTAGGTAAGGTTTCATGAAGCGTTAAAAGACCAAAATATTCTCCGAGAAGTTTCATCTGGGTCACTTAACATTGTTTCTCATGAACTTTGAAAAATAACTTGAATTTGGGGTGATGGCGAAAAAATTCGCATGAAATTATGCTTCAAAAAGTTGGCCCTATTTGGGTCTCTAAATATATTACTGGATTATTTGAATTTGTATCTAGAAAAATGTATCAGGCAATCGGACAATCAGCTAAGAAAATGCACCGACTATTTTTTTTAGAGAAATAGTATTAGAAAGGTAAAACCGGTGTCTTTCTTCTAAAGGATATTTGAAATTAGTAATGTTTTCGATAGTTCGATAACATAAGAATTCAAACAGTTATAAAATTTTCATGCTTAATTAACATATCCCCAATACATAATCTAACATGTGTATCATTACTTAATCTCAGACGATTTATGAAATCATTACGAATAATACTGAACTTATTGAATACGTAAAGAAAGCAATTTTAAGATTACTTTTCAATAAAGATTTCGATCAACTCATACTTTATAGGAATGTTCAACGATCACACAGAAGTAAATATGAAAACGAGTTAATTATGATTTTGAAACGGGAAACATTCAGATACTAACAGGTTAATTCGCCATCATACACAGAATTTTCCGTGAGTGTGAAGTGTGCATTTCATTCCTTTCTCGCAGTCCTTATCGTCATTACAAGTTGAAGCCTTAAAGTTGTTTAGAGAAAAAGCATGTTGATTTGGCACATTATTCAAAGGCGGTATAGTGCAGTTATCGTGAGTCCACAATGGTACACAAATACCAACATCACAACAGGTATTAATGAGGCAGATCATAGTGCCTGGCTGGCAATTGGAGCAATCTGGATATGTGCTGCAAGCAAGACCTCTTCGGAGCGCACAGTAGCAACTTCCATCAGAGGCTTCGAAACAAGAACGGTTTGTATTCGCGGAACAGCCAGGTGTATATCCTGTGTCACAAGTTTGAACTGCACAGCCTAAAATACGATCATTATTTGATATGCAGTGATGCTTTTCTCACATATTCTGTCAAGTTTTGTTGACCTCGTGAAGCATTAATTTAGAGGCTTACACATTCTGATAGCTCTAGATACTTGTAATGGATTCAAATATTTACCTGCAAATACTGTAGTAACAATTGTTAGAAATATTATTGCTTTCAGCATGATTAGAGTTGAGCACGAAGAATCCATTCTGTTATCATACATCTTACGCCATTATATAGTTGAAAGATTTATAACTGCGATAACGACGCAAAATTAGCTGTATGGCAAATACTTAGCACTTTTTCAGTCAATTTTATCTCTTATCATTATATTGAAGCTAACTTCCTGCAAAAACTTTTAAAACGATTTGCTAATTTACTGATTATCTGTGTAAAAGAAGAAGCAAACTATATAATAGCTTCAATTGAAAGGCTTTATTGAAGAGTGAATAAATAACCAAAATTTCATAATTATTAGATCAAAAATTGATCAACGCTCTGTTTATTGATACGATTTTTTACACTCATCTTCTGATCGTTTTAGTAATCAGAAGTATGAGTAATGGAACACACTTACTTGACAATTATCAATTGCCTGAATGGATAATTGACTCATTGCTACCAAATAGCAACCTGCTTTTTCTATTCTATTTTCGAAATGATTGTTTTGTTGATATTTTAGATAATCGTTAAAAATCAAAATTAGAATTTCTCTAAAGCATCTTTTTTTTCATCCTCTCTCGTCGAGACAGATAAAAAAGAATGATTCACTATAAAAAAAATAACATCAAAAATGAAGAGATTTTAGAGAAACTCTAATTTTGACATTTTTGCGAGTTATCATCTAGTTTTAAATGAAAGATAATTTTTCGTTTTTGCATTGATGCGTTCATTATTAGTTGCCTTTGCATGCTCTCAATTATAAATGAAAAGTCTTTTGCGTTTTCCGCCTTGAAAATTCTCGCGCACGAGTCTTCTTTGATACTCTGCGTCTTTGCTCCGACTCTCTCGTTTTTCTATAGTCTTGCACGCTTCACACACAACACTTTTCGACAGCTCAACTTGCAGGAGTCCTTTCAGCTATAATGGGGAGTATATCAGCCTTCGGTTGGCTCTAATTGACTGTAACAGATTCACAAATCCATTTTTGAAGTTTTAGACGTGGAATTTAATTTGATAGTTACGTATCGGGAAATAACAGGCCAGTGAAATAGATGTGCTATTAGGGCAATCACCTATAGCAACTCAAATTTATTATCATTAATAAGATGCCCATAAATTTAACAAAAAAATTATTGTTCAAATGAAAAAAAAAAACATTGTATTGTGTAGTCTACAAGCGGTGAGCCTTCGCCTCCTCTCGCTTCGAGGGACGAGAGAAAATAAGAAGAGAAGATAACATATAAATGCGTGAAAGTTAAAGAAAGCATGGCATTATTGGCCTAAAATTTTTTCCTCTTTTCTTTCTCCTCCACTTTTTTACCCCCTTTTGCGAAGGCTCAGGTATAGCGGACTACACGATATACATAATTTAATCCATACGCGTACATACAGGAAACTAGATACACTTAAATTTGTAGAAAATTTGTAATTGCAGAACTTTTAAGTAAAATTGATTAATAAGAATATTATACAAAATATTAGATACTTACATTCTGAGAAATTGAATTTATTTTAAAACAGATTCTTTGAATAACCCGAACAAAAGCCGGACAATTGCAAAAGTATCTTGAATTTGGATTCGAGATACCTTTGCAATTGTCCGACCACTTTATATTTTGGTCTGGTTACTCAAAGAATGCGTCTTAACAGAGCTTCGTCCCTTTGTCCATTTCCATTTAGGCTTCTTCCAAAACCAAGGCTTGCGAAATGCAGCTCGACGGATACTTCCTAATTACATTTTTTTTTAATTTGCTACAAAGGTTTTTAATACCGTTAGCAATCAAGAACGGAATGGTATTAAGATATGTACTTTTAAGATCAATCTCCCATTTTAATACATTCACAGCAGTATAGAAGTCTAATAATTCCATATCGTCATAAAAATGCTCATTTTGGAATGTTTTCGTAATTATAATAACCATTAGAGGAGTTGTCTAGATAAATAATAATTTCTCTAAAATCTTTCATAAATAAATTCAATAAAACCTACAATATGCAGTATAACAATAGGAATTGATTGCAAGATCAATCGAATTTCTCCGGATTTTAAATGTCCTCTTTTGTACCAAATATGAATAAACAAGACAAAATACGTTAAAAAAATGAATAAATTGATCATAATTCGAATATAATCGGAGTATCGCGGAAGAACCATGCTTATATATTGCTAAAGGCTTTTTTCAAATGAATAAGTTAGAATATTTTATTTGCTTGCAATAATAAAAATTAGCTAAAAAATTCTATTACCTCATATCCATCCGTTGCACAATTTGAAGCATCGTTACAATTATCGAATGCCAGAAAATCAAATAAACAGAAATATGCAATGATTATCGAAAAAACACACACATTTATAATAATATATCCACTAAAAACAATTTATTTTAAAAAAAAAATATATATATATAGATTCAAAAACTGATACTTACGCATTATGGGTTTTCTGGAACCATGGAAGTATATCAAAGAAAACACTTATTCTTTGAAGCAGCAATTGAATATCAAGCGACATTAACGCTGAAATTATCTCATCATTTATTCCAATTCTATATCATTCATTGAATTCTCTTAGGAAGATAAAACTTACTCCACATCAAAATATCCGATCCAATGTTGAAAATTGAGCGGTGTGTATTTCCATTGCTTAATGTGATATATATTCCTGTTGATTTTGTAATAATAAGCGGCAAGGAATATGAAACAACATTAATAATAATCATTAGTATAAAATACGGTTGCTAAATTTATTTTTGAAATTAGTAATTTGTTTACTTTGAATTTTCTAGATTTGAATTGATCAAACCTGTACTTCAGTTTTAAATACGC
This sequence comes from Diploscapter pachys, assembly GCA_002287525.1. Taxonomy (NCBI): domain Eukaryota; kingdom Metazoa; phylum Nematoda; class Chromadorea; order Rhabditida; family Rhabditidae; genus Diploscapter; species Diploscapter pachys. The sequence goes on along the minus strand of LIAE01010474.1, from coordinate 153,424 downwards.
CATGGATCCCTCTATAAAATAGAATTATTACTATCAGCATAGCTATATACCACAACGCTCGAAGATATGTCACTAAAATCACACCAAATATAAAGAAAATTGGATCCTCTTCTTCTTTATGTTCCATCTAAATTTTTCACCAATTGATGACATTATGAATAGTAGATATATTAAGATTGATTAAGATTTATTGACAATAAAATAAAACGAATCAACCAAATTAGACTTTTTACATAATTAATTTTATAAACAATGAAAAAACTTGGATTCTTCGCGGCTTTATAGCTCATAAATTTGATAATTTTTAAACAATTTTTTCATGATCTTTCTTTGATTTTTTTCAGAAGTTATGATTACGAAAATTTTAAACGCAAATATTTTTTTTTTTTTTTTATATAAAATGAATCCAAAAAAATTTAGGAAACGTTTGCGAAATCTTTGAGTAGTGGAATAGCGAAGAATTCAATTCGCCTATGAAAATATGAATTTTATGAGACATTTTTTTCAAAATTTGAACATGAAATATATTTAAGTTTAAAAGCCATTTAATATCAAATTAGGAATGTTTACCATAAATCTTGATAAAAAATATGATTTTAGTGCTAGACAATTTTCACCTGTGAATTTTAAAATTGCTTTTATAATTGCATAAATGTCATCATTTTGAAAAAGATTTGTGTTTCAAGGGGTAACAATAACATTTATTTATTCAATATTTCGTATGTCAATATACACAAATGACTTAGTATTATATTATCGAAAATAATTTAACGCTATTGATAAAAATAGCCACGATTAAAATATTCAGATTTGGTCAAATTACAGTAGATTTCAACACTGACAAAATAATTCAACTCTTATATAAAACAAGATTATTTAAGAGATCAAATATTTTAGTTTCATTTTTTAATAATGAAGACCTTAGGTTTAGCGACGATAAAATTTGTACTTTTCAATGTCTATTCTTGGTACATTTTGTAGCAAATGATGATAATCGCAACTTCAGCTATACAGGGTGGCACATAAATATGGGAGACGATGTTTACGCGTCAAAATGATGACCTCGTTATGTTTTTTAATTCCGTTTTTTGTATTTTTGAATTCTCCGTGATTCAATCATTACGTGTATCAGGTTTCACAAGATTTTATTTGGTTTTTTTCCAAATGGCAGCCCCGAGTACAAAGCGTTCTACAATCATCGAGTTTTACAAGCAAAAATACAGCAATGAAATAACCGCTCGGCTGCTCAAAACGTTACGACAAGTGGTCTCACGCCACATCAAACGATTCAAGGAGATTGGCTCTACTTCTGACAGACCTCGTTCCGGCCACCCCAAAACTTTCAACGTCGCCAGAGCTAAGAAACTTATCAAGCTGCGAATTAAGCAAAATCCTAAAAGGTCAATCCGAAAAATGGTTCAAAACCTGGATATCAGTCACACAGCTGCCCGTTCAATCGTCAGAAAGGACCTCAAGCTCAAGCCCTACAAGTTCTAAAACTTTCACGACCTGACTCCCAATGGTATGGTCGTACGGGTTCAAAGATCTAAGCAGTTGCTGCAACGATTTTCTGCTGGCACGCATTCGACTATTTTGTTCAGCGATGAGAAACTCTTCACTGTGCTTCACTGTGGAAGCTGCCATCAACCGTCAAAAGACCGTATCATTGCTCCAGATGCCTCTGCTGCCAGTTCAAGTGGTTGAAACATCGGAAGGAAGGCTCATCCCCAGTCCGTGACGATTTGAACAGCCGTGACTGCGGACGAAAAATTGCCATTGACCTTCGTTAAGAAAGGGCTGAAGATCAACAAAGAAGTCTACCAAGATGCGATTTTCGAGGATATTCTCTTTCCTTGGACCCAAACCAACTTCAGACAACGTTCCTGGACCTATCAACAATACTCTGTCCCCGCCCACAGAGCCAAATCCGTGCAACAATGGTGCCACGCAAATATGCCGGATTTCATCGACTCCTCTCAACGGCCTCCCATTCCCCCGATTTAAACCCCTGGATTATAGCATATGGAATGAATTGCAGAAAAAGGCTTGCTCAATATCCCACACCACTTTGGAATCCCTCAAACGAGCTTTGACGAAGGCCTGGGCCGATCGCGACCTGAACTTCATCTGCAACGCCGTCGACTCATCCCCTCGCAGACTCAGGCGCTGTATCAAAGCCAATGGCGGTTATTTTGAAAATTGTTAATTGATTTTTGTTTCTGAAGACTTAAATAAATTATTTATAAAAAGCAGCTTTTCATTTGAACGCTTATTCCGTTTTTACGGTCAAATATATTGCGTCTCCCATATTTATGTGCCACCCTGTAAGTTAAATTTTATAATTGGTCGAAATATATACCATACTTATAAATGAAATGAGATTATCAACCACCCGCAAATAAAATAACGTTTTCAGAATCAGCGGAATTCTTTCGCCATATCTTTCATCTATAAAATAAATATAATTGATTAATTAAAATGTAAATTTAACCTCTTAATAATATAATATTATTTATGAAATCATCAGAGGCGTATAGAAATAGCATGGCTACCTAAGATTTAAAAAAATTAATGTCGTATTTATTCCTTCTAATTGAAGAACATGCTCTTCTATTTTTCAACTTTTAATTTTCGAAGAATTCAAATTTTTCAAGACACCATAACTCATCATCTACTGATCATAAGCAATTCAAATCAAAATTAAATCTACTCTATACATTCTAAAGAAAATTATAAAATACTTGCTAACAAGGAAGGTACTTGAAGTGACAATTTCAAAATAGCCTAAATTTGGTATCAAAATTTTCGTCTCGATCTGGGGAGTCGATTTATATGGGTCTTACCGGCTGATATCCTCTTTTTACCTAAAAAAATAATATTAGAAGTTTTTTCATCAAATTCTTATATATTGCACTTAATCCGCTATAACTCAGCAGAGACTGAACGGATTTCAATGAAACTTTCAGGAAATACTAGCCATATATAGGGCTCAACAATGGCCAAATATTAGAATTTTTCGACACTTGTGGGCGGAGCTAATTTCAAAAATATGCAAAAAGTGCACATCTTCATTGTAACAGTTGAGCTTTTTCCATGATAAATCAACTAATGATGGACCAATTTTGACTTAAAGAGGGTTTTTGACTACGCTGATGACGAATCTGACGGTTAAAACCCGATCCGACCACTTGTTCCGCCTGTTCCGGGAGGTCCGTATCCGGTAGTTTCGGAAAATTCTATTTTCGTTATTCGGCATGTAAAAAATTCAAATTTGGTATCAAAATGCTCGTAATGACCAGCTGAGCACGACTCGGAAAAGATTTCGTCGAAATGACACCGAGTAAGGAAGTTATGATGAACATAGTGAAACATATGGAAAGTGTCATATTGATTTTTCGCTTCTTTTAATTTTTAACTTTTTAAAAGCCTCAGATTCCGTGAGTTATTTATACTGGGAAGTAGCCCAAGTCTTCTAGTTTCTGAAACACTTGACAGTTTTCCTATAGACTGCCCGCTAGCGGAGAAATGCCATTTCTTCAAAGAGTTGTCATTACTCGTTTTTGCCTAGTTTGATTTCAAAAATTCATAACTTCCTATGTACTGAACAAATTTTCATAATTATTTTTTTTATTTTGTAGATCTTGTCGAGGAGACTATGGGGAAAATAAAAATAAAATTTTTTTAAATTAATTTTGGTGGGAAAAAGTTATCTGAAGATACCCTATATACCCGTACTACGTTTACGCGTAAATGACGTTGGAAAAAATTTCCCTTTCAGTATATTGTGTAGATTGACGCAGTGAACAACTTTATTCCAGGGCCAACCCAGGATTCATTATCGTATGAGCTACAGAATTTTTTGAAGTTTAATGATCAATTATTGCAAAGTGCCGTTTGGACAGAAATTTTCAAAAATTCATATCTCCCTGTGTATTAGACCAAATTGCATGATTATTTTTTTATTTCGTAGATCTTCAATAGAATAATAAGGAGAAAATGAAAATAAAATTTTAGAATAATATTTTTGGTAAGAAAAAATTACCCGAAGATACCCTAATATACCCGTACTGAGTTTACACGTAAATGGTGTTGAAAAAATTCTTCCTTCCAGCATGTTGTAGAGAGGGGCATGATGAACAACTTTTGTTCCAGAGTTTATTTTAGAATGTGCACACACAAGGAGATATGAATTTTTGAAAATTTTTACTAAAAAAACATTATGCTAAATTTGGTCATTGAACTTCAAAAAATTCTGGAGCCCCAACGGTAATGATTCGAGAGTTGGTCCAACGACGAAAGTTGTTCAGCATGTCATTCTACACAAAATACTAAGAGGAAAATTTTTTTCCAACGTCATTTACGCATAAACGTAGTACGGGTATATAAGGTAACTTCGGGTAATTTTTACCCGCCAAAATTAATTTCTAAAAAATTTCTTTTTACTTTTACTTTATTCTCCCACTCAGGATCTACAAAATAAAAAAATAATTACGAAAATTTGTTCAGTACATAGGGAGATATGAATTTTTGAAAATTTTCGCCAAAAAAGCACTATGCTGAATTTGGTCGTTGAACTTCAAAAAATTCTGGAGCCCTAACGGTAACAATTTCGGAATTGGTCCAACGACGAAAGTTGTTCAGCATGTCCATCTACACAACATATTGAAAGAACAGATTTTTTCAACGTCATTTACACGTAAACCCAGTACGGATCGGAAAGTCCGCAATAGAGACGCGAAAAATGCGCATTTCCGCAGAAATTGGTATTCAAAAAATTATCTTTTGATGCATGATAATCTAGAGATAAATATCTATCGAATAAAAAAAGAATCGTTCAATTTGGTTCAGAAATAAGGAAGTTATGAATTTTTGAACATTTTTTTCGATATCAAAAATTAGCTTCTCCAAAAATAGGTGGCTTTATGGGTATAGGTAATTGATTTCGACCCGAGAGCTATACCAAACAAAACCATTACGTAAGGAGAGTACAATGAAAAAAACCGTATTCAATTTGTATAAAAAATAAAAAAATTATTCAAAAAGTAAATTTGATAGATAAACTTGAAATACCCTGTATGTGCACTTTTTGCACATTTTTGAAATTAGCTCCGCCCACAAGTGTCGAAAAATTCTAATATTTGGCCATTGTTGAGCCCTATATATGGCTAGTATTTCCTGAAAGTTTCATTGAAATCCGTTCAGTCTCTGCTGAGTTATAGCGGATGAAGTGCAATATATAAGAATTTGATGAAAAAACTTCTAATATTATTTTTTTAGGTAAAAAGTGGATATCAGCCGGTAAGACCCATATAAATCGACTCCCCAGATCGAGACGAAAATTTTGATACCAAATTTAGGCTATTTTGAAATTGTCACTTCAAGTACCTTCCTTGTAAGATGATTTTAATTGGATAATTGGCAGTTCTGGAATTTGGAGGTGTCCTACTATTAGAGTGTTCTTCAATTAAAGAGAATACGGTATTTTTTAAAAATATAATTGATAAATATTCACTAATATTACATTAATAATAGCAACTAATAAAATATAATTTGAAACCCGTTTGTATGTTGCTGTTAGAAGTAGACAAATGTATGTTATGATCTAAATCATTTTTCTGTTCTTCCTGAATGTATATACACTTACAAAATATTGATATCTCTGTAAAGCTTTGTACTTCAGTAAATAAAACAATGCTAACATGAAGATATTGTAAGTAAGAGAAAACCCGGCAATTATAATTAAAGTTATCTGAAAAGGAATATTTTCCAATGATATTGACATATGCTAGCTAACTCTAGGCCTACAACAGAATTTAAAATACTTAGTTTCTGCATTACTCATATTGAAAATGTAAAATTATATAACTAATTATATTTAGCCCGTTTGGCAGTATCACCAAATAGATGATGTTTAATTTCGTTGTAAATATTATAACTCGAAGAGAGCTATTTTAGTATTGATACCCAATTATTCGATTTGTTAGAGATATCTGAAATAAAAAATAATGAATTAAAAAATATATTTTGAAATAATTTTGCATGAATAAAAATGACATCAAGTGTATAGTCACTTAATGTGCAACAAAAATTAATATTATCGTTAGTAGCGAATTTAAAATTTTCAATTTTTTCATATTTCAGTAGAAATGTGCACCTGCGCAGTAATCATCTTTTTAGTTTGTCTGAAACTTTCCCAACGAATTTGTTAAAATATTGTCGATGAATATTTTAGACCTATAAAATTGAAATGATCTGAATAACAAATAAACCTTATTATAAACAAGTATGACAAAAGTTATGACAACAATACCAAACATATTATCACCTGCAAATTTTCAATTAATTTTCGTCTGAATTGATTTTTTACAATGATAATAAATAGCAATTGTTTATATTTTTAATGCTTGATCATAAAGAAATCGCAAGAAGAAAGTAGTTCTGCAAAAATACAAATAATACATATTTATTCACTGATAAATGAAAAGTGCACAGACAAAAGGATTATTATAAAAAATATAATGAATATGGTGGTCTATCGCAGTGGTTGTGTGTTACTGCCTGCAGCTAGAGCTCAAGTTTGCCCCCGCTCCTCCCCAAACCAAGGGGTTTAAGAAATGTTGGTAGTGGTAGTGGATAAAACCACGAAAATTTGCCTAAAATTCCTCGGTTGTTGCACACAACAACAGTTTGTCTTCGGGCCGGGCCACTAGTCTTATGTGGCTAGGATAGACCGACTCTCCCATTATGGACGGAGAGTAGCTGACCCCACCTAATGGGAACAAGTCTAGGAAATTCGAAGCAAATGCAATTCGTTGAAATGAAAAGAACTGAAAATCAATAGCAATCATGATTTATTATAACGAACTATAGCCATTTTGATCTCAAGATGATGCATATCTACAGTAGATAAATAATAAATCGATTTTTCAATTTAAAATTTTTTCTTTAATAAAATTCAACTAATAGCTTCGAAAACTAATAAATTGTTTCTGTTATCGAAAGAACGCCAAAATGCAAATAGAAGTTGATAACCTTTCTCAGGAATAAGGAAAGAAAAATCGATAGATGACTCAATACTAAATTGTGCCTATTGAAAAAATAGCACGCGATCTAGCTAGAGAGAGAAAGCAGGGTATTTTATCTATCGATTTTATCCCTGGATAGTTGGATTTCTATCCAATATTTTTAATGAAAAATGGAGGATGCAGGTCCATATGACGAAGACCTACTACTACCATACATCTGGGATTTAACCGTCGACTACGTCAAAAAGACTCTAGTTGAATTTTCTGGATTCATTAGCGATCTATTTGAATTACTTGACAAATATCCACGAGTCAAAACTACGACAAAAGTGGTCATCGTCTTATATTTACTCTATCGGATACGACGATATTTCAAAGGAAATGGTATTTTTTAGAAATATTTTCCATATTTAAATGTTTTAGTTTTAGGAAAGAAGGACGTTGGATCGGTGAATTATTTGAATAATTTACCTAGATAAATCTCGAATCAGATCTAATTTCATTAAAGATATTAGTCAATACGATTCTGTAATTGACTTATAAATCTAATATTAATAATTTTTTGAATAAAAAATACTTAAATTTTGTAGAAGATATACATAGAAAACATAGATGAATCCAGAAATTATTACCCAATATTTGAAAAATTACTAAATCTATAAAATACATAGAACTTTATATTCTTTTTGCAAATTTTCATATTCCAGATGAGCCGAAGAGAATTCAATGATTACAAACGAGACTGGCTAATCAATGAAAACGCGAGGCGTCAATTTTGGGACTAGGAAATCAAGAAGATAGTGATTCACAAATCGAATCTGTTCACAAGGCATACACGAATACTGTTTTTCGTTTGTTTATATTCCCCATTGTCTATGGCTGATATCTCAATTCACATTACAAAATCCTTTCATTTCTCTTTCATCATTTTTTGAAAGAGCCATTCTTATCATTTTCCCAAATGAACAATATTGTGTTCCTTATTTGTCCGTGTAATACATTCGTCTTTGTATAAAATTAATTATGTGATTTAAATAGTTCTATATATCGGGTGTCCGGAAAGTCTTGTCCAATATTAACACATTTTTCAATTATTTTATTTATTTGTTGAAATTTAACTTTAATCAATGATATAGTTACCACTATTATCTACAACAGAAGCCCAACAAATGAGGAGATCATTGATGTTCTTTGCCTAGAAATTGGGAACTGCAAGTCAAAAAAAGTTAGAGATCTCATTTTTAGACCATGATAATTATTGAAAGATTTTCCAGCCAAGATATTTTTTTTGAAAAAGATGATAATTAGAAGAAATGAGACCAGGGAAATAAGGTGGGTGGGGTACCGTTTCCCACCCAAACGTTTCTAGTTTGTTCTAGATCTCCTTTGCTAAATGAGGTCGAATGTGGTGTTCTCATAGAGGATCTAGCTCTCATCTCCAGTCATTCGATTTTTCAGAAACTCTTTTCAGTGCGAACAAAGGAGGAGAGGCTGGAAAATGTTGACACGGCATTTTTATTATAGAAAGAATCAGAATGAATGCCTATGCTCAGAATAGATGATGACACCTTATACACCTTTTTATTGTAAGTGACATGACACCTCTACGATATTATAATAACCACTTTGATATATAAATTAAATTTTTTGGAAATCATCGGACAGGACTTTCCGGACACCCTAATAGATGCTCGCATTTCATAATTCTCCATGTTATCGCTTTGTGCGAAGGATCATCTGTCAATTCGAATTTCGAAAATGATAAGCTTAAAATATTTGCTTTCCAAGGATTACGTTCCACGCCTATAAAAATTTGCCGCAGCAGACTATCGCGCCTTTATCATGTTTGTTCAAAATGGTCGGCTCTTTCACAAAATTCTAAAAACTTCTCAATTTTCTAAGTTTCCCTAAAAAATGAAAATCTTTGCCAATGACATAAAGTTTATCATGAAATATTTCTAGAACTTCGTTCAATTCCGAAACTTCATAAAATGTCGAACTTGACTGGAAATAGTAGGAGTTCGAGAAATCCAGAAGACTCGGATGATGACTCCTCTGGTATGTATAATAGAGATGTTATATTTCACTCTTTTGCTATCTTCAGAATCCGATTCTGATCAACAAGTGGCAGATGGAGTAGTAGCGGCGCTAGCCGTTGCAGGAGCTGGCTATCTCGCATACAAGCTTTATACAGGTACAGATAACCCTATAGTCTCGCTAAAACACCACAAAATTTCAGGAAGCAGAACTTCTACGAAATCAGTGAGTACTTTGAATGATTTCTATATTGAGATCATGAGCTCTAATTTGATTATTTAAAAAAATTGTACTTGATTGATTCAGCTTGGGGAGATGACTGCAGCGGAATTCGATGAACACAAACAAATGATGATAAAGAAATACAATCAAAATGCAGATCGGTCTAAAAGTTCGGCTGAACGAAGTAAAGAGAAAGAGGAGATGCTTGAAAATCTAAATCGACAACGTCAAGAAGAAAAAAGAAAGATGGAACAAAAACAACAACAACAGCAGCAGCAGCAGGAAGGATGTGTGATCTGTTGAATGTTTTCGATAAAACTTTATTTATAGAAACTATTAAATGTATAAGTTGTGTCAACTCATTTTATGACTTGTTTATTGAAAATCATCACTACTGACATATTCCCATGCTATCATTAATAAATAAAATATTAGTAAATAAATAAAAAAGCAAAATAGATATCGCGGAGAGCATATGAGCGTTAAATGATTATTGCGAAATGAGAGATATAAGTTTTAAAAAATGTCAAGGAATGCTAACATGCAAGGTCTATAACGTTGTCCAATAATATATTACTCCTTTCTTATTATGATTGGCATAGGATCGATATACACGGTTATTTAATTTCAAAAATTTCAATTTGTATTTAATTCTTATATTTGTTTAAAAAATCTACCATTCAGTATTTCTACCAGTAATACTCATAATAAAATTATGTAATTGTTGTCCAATGAAAAATGAAACGAAACCCAATAAGGCCTCAATAGCAGGAGGCAATAGAGAAGAGCGAATTTACATTAGCGATGACTTTTTCGGTTAGTGTAAAATTAATGAAAATATGAAAATCATTCTCTACATTGCTATCTATAAATTTTTAGATGAATATGCAGGAACAGGACAAAGAATTTGGTCAAATCAGAGAGACGGATATTTACTACAACCTATTATTCACCAACCTACAGGTTTTTACATATCATTTATCTCAATTGAAGAAAGTTTCATATTTTAGGTAATTTAAGAAGATATAACAATCCACAGACCATCACGTATGGCCATTATTAAAGAATTTTTATTCAATCACAAATTTCATTATAAATAAATGTATAAAATTGTGTCTATACACAATTAAATAGGCTCACCAATATTATTTTTCTTATATACTAATAGAAAACATAGTAAGGTCCACATGTAGTATTGACTAGGAAAAAAGTCCTATTCCCTATCCTATGTGAAAAGAACCATCTGTCAAAATCGATGAATCATCACTGATAAGAAGAATATTTGCATCTTCTAAAAATTAATTTTTCTTCTTTTCAAAACCGTGTCCGCGAGAGAAGAACTTGAATCGATTGAGGCCTGTTAGCTGACTTTCAAAACGGTTAATAAAAAGGATATCCGGCAATTTTATTTCCCAAATCCTAAAACACCCAGGAAGAAAGTAACACTGAAAAAGATATTTTGTTGTTCAAAAGGCTTTCAAACCACAATGAAGATAATGCAGCTTACAAAATATATTGTCGTTCTTTTGATAATTATTAAAAAAGGAAATTATTTTTCTCAATTAAAATTTACGAAATTCATTATTTTCAAGCAGCAAAGCAATTCATTTATTTCATTATTAGACAGTTATTAACATAGAAAATTTTATATCAAGTATCTTTGATTTCTTGAACAATAATAGACGCGATTCGAAGATTATTATCAGTAGACTTGATGATGTTCGACCTTATTAGAAATGGTGCTATTTGGGGATGTCGAATAATTCTTCTTGAAAATGATATGAGATATTTAACTTTAGCTTTGCTGGCTAGAAGAAATGATAGAGGAGTCTAAACGAACTTGATAATCTAACCAATTAATTAGCTAGCTGACGTAAATTATATATATAATTATTATAGATAATTTTTCATTGATTTTTTAATTAAGAATAACTTACCGATATGCTCAAGATAGTATTCGTTGTGAATGCGGAAACTTGTTTATGATAGATGCGTAGAGAATAATAATAATCGAGCTCGTTACTTATTTGCATGAGTGGCGACGCGCAGAAATTGTTGTTATTAATTGGGCATATTTCAAAATCAAAGTAAAGTTGAAATGCAATATCTACCTGAATAAATAACTCTTAGATGTTAACCGATTAATATGTAATAACAAAATGAACGACGATGTTTGGAATTGCTTGAAGAATAAGTCTGTATTCAGTGGTATTCGTGTTTTGTTTCGATAGCGAGAATATTGCTGTAGACTTTAAACTTCGAACCACTAGATAAAGTCGGACATAGGTTAACATCATAATGAGCGAAAAGGTTGCACGAAAAACAAGTTCGAACTGAATAATTTAGATTAGAAATGTAAGATTGAAAGCAAATACGAAATAAAGAATGTGTTGAGTTGTAACATTAATTTGATCGAAGATGAAGTAGAATCGTGGATATTGATATACTCCCCGTATATCTATGCCATCGGAAATGTAGAAATTCCATAATACGATGCTAGGGAAGATGAATATTAGAGTTGCAACATGAGCGTTCCTTTAATTATTATATAATGTGCTTTAAATGCGATATTAGAACAACGTACCGAAAGAGAATAAATTTGTGTATCGACCAACCCATAATTATTGAAGTTCTCTGTATGCAAAGAACTATTTCAAGAAGAAATATTAATCGATTTACAAAGCATAGCTGACGGAATACTTCCTTCAAAATTAATACTGTATGTTTAAAGAAATAAATTTTTCTACTACCTTTGTATCCATATAGAACGTTCTTGCTTCTAGAAACTGATTTCCAGTACTGAGATTAAACTTAAAAAATCGGAATTGTAGTTTCGTGCTAAATTACTAACTTCTGCCATATCATAATTCATAAGATATGAAAAAATTGTCAGGATTAACGATGCTGTCTCCAGATATAGCATATAATTGAAGTAAACGTGCTAAACTTAATAATTGTAATTCAATGTTAGAATATTTCAACTTTTTTATCGCTTTTATGAGTTCCAATTATTGAAATGATAAATGCTGCATGAACTAGAAGAAAACTGATGGTTAATAGAGTGATATATTCACTGATAGCCAATTCTATAGGTCGCGTGAAGTAATACGGTCGACAATCAGGGATCATCAAAGCGTAATAATACACCTCTTGATAGTCATAAATATCATTTTCATCTAACATTTGATGGACTCTGCAACATTTTCAATTTGATATCCCTGTTTAATATTTCGAAATTCAATCTAGGCTATCTGGATTTATTACAACGTTACAAGGTGTTTCTGGAGAAATCATAACGTATCTTGAATGTGAAAAAATCATTTCGAAAAGTAACAACACCAATTTATATTTAGTGGCAGTGAAGATTTGGCCACCATCTAATATGAATCATGTTGTGGCTTTTCCAAGAATATGTTGTAGCGTTGTGATAAATCCAGATCGTCTTCATTTATGCAAATACAGTCGCTAATTTTAAGCCAGAAAGAGGAATAATGTTAAAGCGAGAGAGGAAGCCAGAGCTACAATATACATATATGTTCAGACCATTTTTCTCTGGGTTCTTGAACATCCTTATACAAATTAATCAATAGTAACTTACGTTTGCAAACACTCGCAAAGAGTTAATTTAGATAATCGAGTTCCATCCATATCCAAACCATATTTATCTGATATCCTACTACATCTAGTAGCCCGAGGAGGATCGTCTTCCATAACTAAATAAATACAGGAAAAGGACTCTAGACGCAGAAACTTATGTAAACGTGTAAAATTAGCAATGAAGGATTGGACCAAATTCATATTTAAACCTCCTCATGATAATTGCTTGGTACTGCAGAGCTGAAGATGCACCTAGGAAACGGGTATAATTGATACTTTCCGTAACTTTCGTCTGTTAGTGAATCATTTTGCGCCGAAATTATTGTGAGCGAAACATTAGCTTTTATCAATGACATCATGTGGCAATTATAATATGATCAATGTTCACAAATACGTGATAGCAAATATTAATTCATGAAAGCTGATTCTAGCTTGCATGCGATACAATTTTTTATCAATTATTAGCATCATACGAAGGTGTCATTGGCAAAATAACGGCTTCTTCGATATTGTCGTTTATCAATGGGACCTTGTATTGTGCAAAACATAATATAGGTTTTATTGAAATATTTAAGGGCGAAAATTTTCTGAATCGAGATCGAATTACTTGGAATTTTTCGAAAATCTTTTATAGCAAAGAAGTTTTATTTGTGCTTCCCGTCGGTGGTCAAATCGCGAAAATAACGATTTTCAACCCCATTTAGCCCTGCCTACTTTAGGGGGTGTGGCCTAATTTTCATTTTTTTGTGATTAGGACCCATGGGTGTATCCACCCATATGGGTTTGGTTCGGATCCTGGACACTTGCAGTTGTCCGGACCCCTTTGACAGTTGTTCCGTTTATTCGTGGAATGGCTCTTAAGTAATTATGGGCTAATTATCGGTAATTAGGGGTTTTCGACATTGATCTACACGGTGGTAACAAAAAACCCACAAAATCGCGTGTTTCTGCGTTACAGGTAGTCTTTCCTTAAGTATAGAAAAAGAGGCGGGATTTTCTCACTAGACTCTTTTACTCTGTCTCAAAGCGCTGTGATACTCACAACTTCGAAGTCGAATACGTCCACTGAGGTATGAATATTTTAATTTTTTGATATATCATCATTTTAAAGCTAAATATGTGAGATAGGATAAATCCGATGGAGTTTTAAAATTAGGATATGCAGAAATTGCACTATTTTTCATTTATAAGAATTTCTTATGATTTTTTACTTCAAATTTCCAAACTCAATTTCGATTAGCATTGGATAGAAGTAGTTTCTCACATTATTTTTGAATATTTTTTTTTTTAAATGAAATTGCCAAATATTATGCACAACTTTCTATTTGTATGTCAGCACAACATGATTAATACTAGACTGCAAAATTGACTTAAAAATAAATGCGACACTCATGATTTTCATTATTTGATTAATTAGATCCGTAACCATGGGTCGAAGTTTTTTTGCTAACGAAATCATATAAGACCATTAATATGCATTATGACTAATCAGAATTGTGCTGGAATGTTTTAAGAGAATGTAGTTGTAAGACCCGAGCAACTCTGCATTTCAGAAAAAGTCACAAATCGTGATTTGACTATAGAGTTGGATACCCCTATGGGTTCTAATCACAAAACCGAGGAGACAAGGCTCCGCCCTCAAAAGTGAGCGGAGCTATGCTAACTTGAAAGTCGTGATTTATATGAAAAAATGTTCGTTAGGTCGTACAGAAAACTTTTTTTTTGCTATAAAAGAGTTTCGAAAAATTTTAAAAGCATCATTTGGCCCATATAATTGCCCATTCTCTGGTATATAGGTTTAGGGATGTCAGTCACTTACTGGTTACGGTAGATCATTCCGATGTCAAAGTAGGGGTAAAGATACCTCCCAAATTTGCAGAAAGTCGCTTCCTCTGAACAAAAAATGTTCTTTGTGTAAATGAACGGACACCATAGGGTTATTCTTCATGAAAAACTGCACCGAAATCAGCAAAGAAAATTGAGAAAAAGGGCACTCATTTTTCGAACCAAATTTCACCGAGTTTTCGATTTTGCACATCAGGACAAAATTACCTTTCTATCCATGTATGGTTTGTGGGGTTGATTTTGCTTGGGTGTTGAGAAATAAGCGTTCACAGACGAACACACTTCATAAAAAAAATACTAATAGAGAGAGAGAGATAGCCTAGCCTAGGCTACGGTGGCCTAAACCATGCATAGTATAAATAAGGCTAGATTTCCGTCATATGTTCGAATTCTCAAAAATCGCCCCCAATTTAGGTCTACTCAATAGTAGAAATGCTGGATCATCAGTTAGCAGCGACGATTATATTCCTGGTAGGCCATTTCTTCGAATAATGATCATGATATATATTTTTAAGATAGCTGGATGTGGAATGACGCTTAATTGGTTCATCACCATATTTATTAGACGTTTAAAATCGCTTCAGGTATGACAAATATAAACTTGTCCAGGATGTAAAATTTCAGAACTCATTCGGCCGTTTGACGGGCTCTCAAGCTATTGGCGAAGCCGTTCATCAAACCGTTTTTGCGCTTTATGTTGCACCTATGGTATTCTTGTAAGTTATATAATAATTCAAATATCATTGCCATGTCTCTTAATGATGAGGAAGCTTTCTCTTCTCCAGGTTCTTTATACTTTCTTTCAGAAAATAAGAAATATATGATGAAAAAATTGGATAGGAGAAATGTGTTTTTAATGTAATTTAGGGATAGGAAATTGAATAAACGCTGATAATAAAATTATTTAGCGATATCAAATGGATGAAGGAAAACAGCAAGCATGCAGGCACGGTTCTACTTATCTCCTACGAGATTTGCATCTATAGTCACTTTTTCATATCTCTAAATCGGATGTGCGCAATTTTTGCGCCCTTGAAATATAACAAAATCTTCAGGCATATAATTTTAAATCCATATTTAATAATATACCGAAATTTTAGTGATACAAATACCACCGTCATCATTTTCTTCACCTGGGCTTGTGCACTACTGCCACTATTATACCTCTATACTTACAGTAAGACTACTTTGAGGAGAAAATTTAAAAATGATGTAAATTTTAGACGACTGTAACCTATATTATGTTGAGGAGTATAGTTACTTCGGTTTCACGAACAATCCGACTTGTTTGCTTATTGCATGGTAAGGAAATGGCTTTCGATGTGTCATTTTTAGGCTCATATTAATGCTAGAAAAGTGCAATATCCCAAGTCTGACTCCTGAAGGTTTACATTGAATTCAAATTAAATTGAAATTTCAAGGTACGCCGATTTTCTGAAGAACTGCTCGTTTGTGGTAATCATTTGCACGATCGACATAATCACCGTACTGCGAGTGCATCTTTTGAACGTATCGACGAAAACCTCTACCAGCAATCATCACCACAACAAGAAACGTCGAGAGGAGATCAATTTCTTGAAACAGGTCCGAAATTTTGACTCTCAGAAAAATTACGACAACTTGAAGCTCTCAAACCATGATAAATAGGGTGAAGAATGGTAAGGACGAAAATCATTTTTCCACACTATTTCGCATGGCTTGCGGTTTCCAAGTAACCCAAAAATTTTCGTATAAGAAAATTTCAGACCTGCCTCCAAGCAGTAGCTTTTGCGCTCGAGCTTATCACCTACTTCCTGTTGGGGCCCGTGTTTCAATCATACTTTATGAAATTCTGCATGATGACGGTCGCCTGGAATTTGATTCGTTCGACTGACGGTATTTTACATCATTTTCTCAAAAATGGGCTATCTAAAAACACCGTATGATATGCGAAATAGGGTAGGGTTTTCGGGTGGTATACCTTTTTTCACATTATTATGCGTGTCATGCGGTTTCCAAGTTGCTCAACAATGAACCATTTCAGCATTTATCACCATCTTCTTTAACAAGGAGTTCCGCACCGTCATTCCATGCCTCAAGAAACCGGCTTCAATCGGTAGGGAAAATTTCAGCGATCTAATAAAAAAACAACTATTTAGCGTCCTCTGGAAACCGAGGCCAGAAAAACGCTGGGGTCACCCCTACCACGGAGCAATCTCCTTGCAATAGTGGAAAGCCAGAATCCGAGAACTCTTAATAAAGTTTCATATTGGTCCATTTTACCTTTTTCACTTTTCATTTCCTGCGTCATTTTTAATTGTAATTTCATACTTAACCCATTGATTCGAAGTTAGGTTGTTGAACAAAGAAAACTGCAGTCATTTTTTCTCGATGTATTGTGAGTTTGAGGAGTTAATGAGAAGTGGCAATAAATCATGTAAATTTGCATTAATTTGATCCGATCAATTAATTTTTTACAGATTGGGTGGTCCTTTTGTCCGTTTTCTTTTTCCGCTATTAGATATAAGCCTAGGCTCGCAAAAAGGGGTTTTCGAATCATCATCTTCAAAAATTCATATCTTTGATTACGCTGATCCGTTTTTCATGCGGTTTTTTGCTATAATCCTGTCTAGTCCTGCATAATCCTAGAAAAATACTTCTATGACTCGGTCTTCACATCGGGAATATCACTTGCGGTCTCTATTCTCATTCAATATTTGTGATAGCTCAAATTATAAGCAGGGAGGCCAAGTCTCCCCTTTTTGAGGGAGAGAAAGAACGCATAAAATTTTCCGACGCTTCAATTATCGATAATTATTGCGTTAATTAGTTGATAATTTCATGAAACCAAGGCACCAATTAGGGTAATAAAATGCGCCCGAAAATATGGCGTCGTTGGTTTTTCGAAAAAAGGCTTTCTGAAGGCATGAACGACGTCGGAACTCAAATGCACATAATTTTTGATAGGATGGACCGTTTTTGGAAATCTAAAAAGGTCTGAGCTCGTACCGATCTCGACCATCACACTGATATCAAATTTACTCGATCCAACCAATTAGAAAAAAAACCACTTGGCCTATATACTGAAGCAAACATTTTTCTGCAAAAATCATTAAATCAATAACATACGTTTATTACGGTTTTTTTAACAAAAATATCAGAAAGTTACTCTCGATTTTTGCGAGTTCATAGAAATAGTTGTGGCAAATAACCATTCAGAGAATTGCATTATTTAAGAAAAATGCAATTTTTGAAAGAATTATCTGTCCGGTCCTTTTATGAATTCAAAGATCGAGTAAAAATCACTAATCGAAACGACATCTAATGCCGAAATAAAATCAACTATTGTATCGGTCAAATGAAGTGACAGTTCGTGTGTTAAAGAGCGCCGTTGCGAGAAATGCGCGTTACGACTATGCGCAAAGAGGGAGGCAGAGTGCCAGAAAAAAGTCAGCGTGGGATAGTGGAAAGAGTGGTACGCAATTTCCTCTATGTCTCTCGCCTTTTCTCACTATTTTTCAACACACGATCTGTGACGTCGTTTGACCAGAACAATATCCGAATAGGGTTATCCGAGATTTATGAAATCTGATTTTTTTTATAAGATGAGAAAGTATTCTTAAGAAAATTTGCCAACCTATTTCTACCAAAGTAGCAAGGATAAGCAGGAAATTTATCTCAAAAATACCTTGATATTTTATAAAATACGGTAAATTCAGATTTCATAAATGACGGACAAACATTTCCAAGATATGTACACGCATATTCTCTCCAGAAGAGTACCAAATTTACATCGAGCAAATCAAGCTATACAATAGCCATAATTCCCAAATAATCCCTAGAAAAAGATACAAAAGAGGAATCTTGAAAGTGATAGAAATGGAAATGACAATCCTTACACAAGGCAAATAAATGATAAGATGTTTATATCTAAAAATGCGATTTTGAAATCGATTTCAATGAATTTTCAGGAGAAAAAGTCCAGCTTTCTCAAATGTACAACTTTACTTCTTTATGGAAAAATTTCAGGATCATATATAGAATACAAATCCCTCGTTAATATATTATTTGAAACAGATTCTCATTATTTTTTACAAACAGCCCTAAAAATTCATATGAAATCGATTTTCTTTCAAATATTACAAACTTCAGTAATCTATTCTTTTCCATTAATGATTGTGAATTGTCCTACCATATTTCCGCTCTCATTCTAGTCATTTGAGTGATTGAGCTATTTGATGTTGAGTTGTCTGATGACGTCTTCGGTGATCTCTTCGATGGAGGACATCGACGTGTTGTGATCGTCTCCAGCAGTGGTCATTGAGCACGAGGGACCGTCCTCTTCTGGTTTCAGCTGAAAACGGCAAATTTATATTTTTGGTACTTTTAATTATTTTCTATTAATCTCATACTCTGTGAATGCTTTTAGCTGAAACATTCACAAATAAGAGAGAAACGAAACTTGTTTCAAATATTTCTAAATTCTATATCACTTTCGTTTTTTAAAACATCATTTTATGCGCACAAAAATTAGGTAAAGTTACCATATCTTTGTGGACCTTATTTACTATGGATATTTGTGGTAGAAATTCTCAAATAAGATAAGATTGAAATCTATTTAAAAATTAATGAAATCAACAAATTTCACCTTCTTTACATATATTATGCGTGAGAAAATGAAACTTCATTTGAAATGAATTTGAAACGAATTTAAAATATTTTTAAAAGGGGCAAAATCGAACCTCCTCTCTAGCAGAATAGGGCACGAAGTCGATGGTCTTGTTGTGTCTGGCCTCGAGATAGGGAATGAGTCTGTGATGGGGCGGGATGAAGAATGCGCGTGGATTGCGGAACTCCATTATCCTCTCGTTGTTCGTTGTCTCCGTCACGCCTAAAATTTTTGCAAATAATTTCCAAAAAATAATCTGAAAAATGTTCTTATGAAGAAAGGTAAACTTGGAGAATACATCATATCTTATTCCATATGAGAAGCGCTTCGTTATCATTCTTTTCTCAATTTTAAAGAGACAAGCTGGAACTGAGCCTAGGCTAATAAATTTCGATTTCATGCTAAACATGAACATACTCTGGAAAAAGTAATTGTTTTAAATTAGTATTACTCTTGCATGAATAAACTAACTTCGCCGAGCTAAATCGTATCTAAGAATTCTCGAAACTTACATTTTAAAAATGTAAAAATTGGACTAACTCTTTGAATTGAGCCAGAGGTACTGAGCAACTGCGTGACCGAGAGCGCGATCGCTAGCCACGGGGAAACGACCGAGGTAGACACCGTCCTGAAAATTCGTAATTTCTAAGATAAAAAAGATTTCTAGAAAAAAATTTCAAGAATATAAAAAAGAGATTTGAAATTTCAAGCCTATTTTTAATGCCTTTTTCACACCGAATTATAGTTTTCGCAATTTTGCACCAATTTTATGAAAAGAATTTTAAAAAATAATAACCTTATCAGCGGAGCTGAAAAAGACACGAAGCTGGTCCTCGATGAAATCGACGAAGGGCTGAAATTTTGGAAATTCTAAATTTTCTCAGAAATCTGCCAAACATACCCAGTTGACGGATTTGCCGCTGAGCAGCTTCTTTGCACGAACATCGAGACGCTCGAAACATGCACGAGCAGAGTAGGCCGGGTGATCTGGAACAATTCTTATTGGAAATTAAAAAAAAATCAGATACTATAAAAATAAATCAAATAATAGGAAAAATCTGGATTCTAAAAATCTTCTGAAATTTATTTGTAAAAATCAACACTCACGCTTCCTCCCATCGCGTTCCTTCTCCTTGAGCGCCTTTCTCGGCGTTGTCATCTTGCCGCCCAGAATGAACCTGCAAGTTTCAAATGTCAGAATTATTTCCCCATTTTTTAACCATTCGTTCAACTGAATTTTGTGACTTCTTTTAATTTTCGATTTTTTCCCTTTAAAATAGATTTGCAACTTTTCGAACCGCAATTAACTACAAAAATGAGATAGTGCATCTTTTCAGGGAGAGAAAGTCTTCTTTCCGTCTCTCGAAATGATGTATTATCTTGTTTCATGCAATTAACCACATTTCGAAAAGTTGCAAATCTGTTTTAGGAAACTTCATCAAGTTCACCTATCTCACGTATTTTGAAAATTCAGTTTTTTTCTTTACTAGCACTATTTTAGATCAAAAGTTGGTAGTCTTTACCAAAATTTGTGATTTTTGAGCAAATCTACTATATTGTATAGATAATAAACCCCACCATCCATCTCCGGCAGCCCGGGCAGCCTGTTTCTCCTCCTTCCAATGCCCTTCGTTCAGAATGCGACTCTGCTCCACTTCGTCCTTCTCGATGAATTCATTCCAGATCTGCAAAGTCGTATGTTTCAGAATATTGACAAATTCATGAAAAATAAAATATGCTTCTGATAAAACAAAAATTACAAAGACGTGTTGGAAAATGGGAATTTTCTATCAGGCTTTCTCAAAATTAGCCCGTTCCCGTCCGCCCAAATTTCAGTTACTGATCATTTATATATCTGTTCCAGAAAATTGAAGCTTGATGTCTTGGCGAAGCCCGTTTCCAATTTCCAATAAAATTTTTAAAGGGAGGAAATGAATTCTGACCATCATATTCTCCCTCTCGAGGAAGAGCTGCTCGAAAGCACTCGTCTGTCTGGGTACCAGGTCCGAGAAGTCGTCGCACACATCGTCCTTGTCCGTGTACGACATCAGAAGACGGGCTGCAAGTTTCGATTCTTTATTTTCGTACTGTATACACTTCAGGAACAAATCTCAAGTTTTCGCTTCAATATGTGGAAATCTTGAAACATCTCTGAAGTTTAAAGTTACACTCCGACATTTTCTATCAAATTATCCAACAAAAAATATTGGGGAATTTAGAAATTTAAACATATTAACTCATCAGATAAATTTTCAACTCCTTTCAGGAGTTCTAATAAAAATGAGCACTGGGTTTTGGCAAGAATATGATATCCATTATCTCTTTACAGGTCTTGATATCAGAGGTTAGCAATTATAATTTATAAATTTCGGAAGAAACTAACCATTTTCAACGCGCCTCCACTTTCTGGCGCCCATGTTTCGCTTGATGCGAATCCCGCCAGTCTCCATTTCCTCGAATAGACGGACGATTCTGGAAATTCACAAATAACTTTCAAAATAGTGGTATATTAATCCTGCTTTCAGAGTAATTTACTAATCGATTTTCATTATTTTACTTTTTTTTTTTTTTTAAATCTAGGCAACTCAAAAAAGACATTATAAAAGGAATAGTGTGGAAAAATAAGAGAGCAACTTGACCTATCAACCCTACCATAACCTTAGAATGTCATTTCCGAATGATCAAATTCTATATTCATACACTAAACATGATTCTAACTAGATTAATATTCCTGGACCCGTACTAAACTCCCCTCAGACCATGTTAACTCGATCTCTTTCCCAACATGCAGAGGAGATCGGGTTAACTAGACTAGTTAACTTGAAATCAAGTCAGGGGGATTTAGTACGGGCCCTGGACCTTCTCTCAGAAGTTGTGTCGAATAGTGTTTAGTACGCTGAAAATTCCAAACAAATTTTGACAAAATTACTCATCTACGTTTCAAGCACACTTTAAATTCTAAAAAAGTGCCCCACACCAATACGAGATGTTGTTATGATATGATACAAATTAGAACATAAACAAATAAAAAAGCCCTACTTCCTCTGAGCCCTCCCCTCTTTGCTTCGCTTAGCCTTCTGAGTGCTGATCTTGTTTTTCTCAGCCTCGTTCATTTCTTCTTTATTTTCCCCATTTTCCTGATTCGGCTCCTCGTCCTCACTGTCCGTGAATACGTAGCTGAAAAATATAAAGTTGAGCCTGGAACTTTCACTTCTAATTTTCGAACATTTGATTGACAGATTCATGAATATCAGTTGATCTTGTGATCAAAGTGATAATGCTTCCTTGAATGAGAAAATTGGGCGTTTTATGAGAAAATATCTACAGAATAGGCTAGAAAACGAAGAAGCGTTTTGGAAATTCGATAAAATTAACATGGGTATTTATTAATTTGCTTTGACTCAAACAAAAAAAACTACTGGCAGGTATCGGATGGGTAATGAATCGGCAAAATCGTTGCCCAAAACCGGTAATGCTTACTATTACTAGCCCCGAACAAAAATGGTCTTTATCGATGCAAGTTTTCAAGGGTTTTGACCGGTTAATCATGTCGGTCAGTCAACATCTTTATACCGGTCAATAAATTCGTCCATTCAGCCGGAACCGGCCAGGCCAGTATGTTTACAGAGTGGCAAATTCGAAGGGAAAATTTTTAAAATAAAAAGCCCTTACTCATTATAGTTGATGTCGTCAGTGATTCTGATGGGACGCAAATCGTCATCCTCTCGCTGTCTGCGCGGAGTAACCCCCATCCTGTTGAGCTTCAATAGATAGCTTTTCTTGAGCCGATAAAGTGGAAAGGCTGACGCCTAAAACAAGAAAATCAATGAATTTCTGAAAATTGCGTTTTTTGTGCAAAAAAACAAGAGAAACTGAATAATTTTCGAGGAAATATAAGCGAAAAAAGAATAATTCCATGGAATTTTTGGCTGAAGATAAATAAAAGTTAGAGGATCTATGGAATCAAGCAAAAATCGGACCGAAATTCGGTGAGAATCAAGCACGTGATGCCCCCAATAGACCGAGAGACAAAAGGGGGCAAATATAAATGGCTATCGATTTTTGCGGGCGCGGTCAGATATATAGCCGAGTGAAGTGAGGGAAAAACTGGTGATAAGAATCGATCGATATTTTTGCAGAGAAGGAGAAAATCTTGTTTGCAAGGATAAAATATGTTTCAACTTCAATATTGAATTGGTTCGAAAGAAACCTGAACAAAAACGGTAATGAAAATTATCCAGGGTTTCAAAATTAGAAAGGTCAGAATGGTCAATAAATTTTTAAAAAATGTGTAAGCAAAATTGGTCAAAATTTCGCAACATTTATAGCGAAGCCAGAATAGCTATGGCTACTTGAAAGTTGGGCATCAAGAATGGCGAAAATTGCACAACATTGACCATTCAGCCTGGTTCGATCTTTGAACCGTGAATCGTCTTTTAAATTCGTAAGAATTTACCAATTCATCCAAGAAAATTCAATTTCGTCATAATTAGGAGAAAATAAGAAAAAAATAAAAATATCAAAAAATTTTGGACCTATTTTATACCACTTTGAAATCCTTCTTTTTCAAATTTTATTTCATACATGGTTTAGTTAAAAATTTTTCTATAATGTTGATTAGTGAATTTTGAGTAAAAGTAGAAAAATCGATAAAAAAAATCGAAAAAAGTAAACAAAGTGAGAGCTCCGAGTGAAAATCGATGAAATTGACGCGTTTCTTGAGCGGTAAGAAAGAAGTGCTTGTGAGGGGGAGGAAGAGAGGAGGAAAAGGAGGGAAAATGCGAGATAACCCAGGAGTGTGTAAAAGCCTCAAAAATCCTTCTGACCCACAAGTTTTCATTCTGCAATTTGATAAGAGTTTCAAGTTTTCACTTAAAAAATCTTCATTCCAGGTAATGAGATTCATTCGTTGAGCAAAGTGAAAATGGCTTTGCATTTGTACTCGGCGTTAATCGCGTAGCGAATTTCCGGAAAAGAGGATGGAAGCGTGGTCAGCACGAAGGCGTGACCCTTCTTCTCCCCTTAGTGCTGGTACATCCGAAATCATTTTCAGAGTATTCAAACTAAACCATATTCAATGTACATCCAGTCTCTTCTGGATGAATTCCCTCGCGTCCCAGTCCTTCGTGCACTTTTAGATGGTGGCCTGGGGCACATGGTGATGGCAAGCTTGAGCACTAAATTTGACATACAGGTTTTAAAAATAAGCAAATTACTTATGATTGAGGTATGATTCAAAAATATAAAACCTCCTTTACAGTTTACAGAAAGAAAAAATCTAATACTATATACGATTTATTCTCATTTATTCCTGGAATTTTTCCCGACGAAGAAGTTATGGCAACAATTACGAAAAAAAGTAACTAAGAAATGTAATAACCTAAATACATTGAGTATAAAGGCCTCAATTTTGTTGAGCAAATTGTTAACTTTAAAGATTAAAATATCATTTTTACATACAGAAAGAACTATCACTGATGAGAATAATCACATCTTCGGAATGTTAAGAATGGCTTCATAAAGCTACATATAAAAGATATGGCACAATCATATAAAGCAATATTATAAGCTTCAAAAAATTGAAAGGGGTAATATTTGAAAAAAAAAATGGAGAAACTTCCCATAATATAAAGTGAC
>LIAE01010474.1:57806-128362 GCA_002287525.1 Diploscapter pachys | reverse complement strand
ACGGCCACTCGAACAGCCATGGATGCTCCATGCGAAGACTTAATAAGTACAATTTTCATTTTAAATATTTAGCCAGTAATAAGTAAGCAAATTGGTGAGAAACTTTCAATTTTAAAATATTCGTCAAACTCACCAAATATATGACGGAATATTTTTAGAAGATTTTGTTTTAAAATATATAGTTTCGTTTTCGGAAAAATTTTCAATCTATGTTTCAGAAATGATTAAAAATAGGCCAAATCTCAAGAGAATCAATTGTACCCAGGTGAGATCTCCCATAATAATCATTGAAACTTACAAAAATAATAATATCAAAAATATGCGAGTTAATTAAAGTTTACCTCAACAACTTCCTCTCGGGTTGGATTTCCTTGACCTCCAGCATATCGACTTCTCCCAGAACCTCTCTTCTCAACACAGCTGCGTCGATGCCCTGCGGCAATTCAAATGGTTGGGGTTTTTCGCTCGAACAATAGAAACATCTGAAAATGCAAAATATACATTCCCAAAAGTTTGCTTATGGAGATACTAGGATGATCAGAATTGTGCTCTAACTATGTGCTTCTCATTGCGAATATATTCGACATCAGAAGGGTATACTTTTCAGATAAGTTTCATGGCTTCAGGAAATTTGTTTATAAGAAAATTATGAATATCTTTATCTGTGTGGCCATAAAATTTATGAAAAAAATCTTATTAACCTGTAAGCAGAATGTGGCGTAATTGGTTCACTTCGTTGACTGCGGGAATGCCCACTTTTGGCGCCCCTGTCATCTACCGTATTCTCCTCGATTTCTTCACCAAACAAACCAGTTAATTTTGGTTTTATTGGAAAAACGTTCTGAAAAATTACTTTTCAAAAATTATGAAAATATTTTACCGAGCATAAAATGTCGAGTTCTGCAGGCAAGGCGATGGCATTTCCCTTCCAAACTCCCGAAACATTATCGTCATCTTCCATTACCGAAAATCGACGCAACTCATCGGCCAACGAAAAATCACCGAATAAAATCCGACGAAATTCAGCGATGTTGTAGATCTGAAGTTGTCAACTTTTCTTTTGAGGAGCCGTTCGATGGGTAAAATTAAGTAAGATGAAATGATCATACTTTATGTAAATCTTGAAGCTTATTTGGTAATTTTGAATCATTTTTAAAGTTATCATTGATCCGTTTCATATTAGATTCGGAAATCGTTAGAATCAGAAGTGAGATGGAATTGTATTTCAAAAAGTCGGAGTCGGAATCAACTTCTAAGATTTTCGAGGCCGGAATTCCTTCTCATTCCTGGTTAGAATGCTATCATTCTGCAGATTTCCAATATTTTGCGAAATGGTGACAAAATAAATCCAAAACTAGCCTCCTCCTTGGTGAGATAATTGTATCGAATAACATCTCCGATGTTTCTGTTGATTTGCACGAAGGGCTTCGTGATTAGCGGTCGAAGTCGATGTTTTTCCCTTGTCTTACTTGCGAAATGCGTGTTGCAAACCATGTCGACTCGCTGAAAGAAAATTTAGAAGACGACTATTCAAAAACAAAACGCATCGTATAGTTCAAACATCTCAGAATTTCATAAGCCATCATTTTTAAATCTAATCAAATCATATCAAAATCTTTCTTCAGATAAGGTTCTCTTCATGAGACTCAAAAAGCCAATATCTCAATATCACATTGAAACTACATAAGTTATTTGAATAAATAGCAAAAATGAAACGATTTACATAAATTCACTTTATAAAACTCTAGAAATAACTTACCTCGGCTTCGCTTAAAAGTTGTTCCTTTGTGACAGTCAATCCATCCCTGAGTGCCCTTGCCAGAGTCGATGATCTCGTTCTCGTTTCCAAGTCGTCTCCGGCGCCTCCAGAACCCAGAGTTGTGGCACGTCGACGAGCTGAAATTGGATGATTTTGGAAAAGAACAAAACAATTAGGATATTCAATGATTTGGACTCGCAATGATAGGAAGTTTGCTTTTTAATTATGCCATCTTTTCGAAACTTACATCCAATAGTCCCCACAGTTCCTGTGCCCGGTCCAGAACATGATTCATCCATTACTATCGATTCCAATCCACTGCCCGACTCGTAAGTCTGACGCCGAACCAGCGGTTCTAATTCCCTAAAATCGAATGTTTAATTTGGAAAGAACTACTGTATCCGAAACATCACAAAAATTCGATCGAGCTTCTAATGAACAGACTTGGACAGGCTTTTAGCCAAAATGGAAAGTCATAGTGGGCGGGATACGAAAACCACATTTCCCATAGAAAATTGATGCATGATGGAATACGCAACACGGCTTTAGAGGTTTATTTTGGCTTAAAGGGGGTACATACCGAGATACCGAGGATCTAGCTTAAGCCCTTTGCCAGATCTGCCTATTAAAAATAGAGGAAGAATTTTCACAGCCATTTTTCAATTACTGCTATCTCGCTCACCTCTCCGTATCCGTCGTCAATCTGATACTATCCGAAATATCGCTCCTAGTCCTCCTCAACTTGCCCGGAAAATACGGTCGATCTTCAATTCTTGCAGCATTTTCGATGTTGTAGATGTGCGCGAGAGCACTGCAGGATCTGCCTCGATTTCTGCCAGCCGTCGACTCGACTCGCTGAGTTCGGGAACGGGGACGAGGGTACAGGCCGTCGATGGCTATCTGCAAAGAAACGTTACTCATTTATTTTCTCAAAAATTATATGCTTCAAAATGGTTGAATATCGTTATGGTCTTAAAAATACTTGTAAGTTTGTACTCTATTTAAAAAGAAAGATGCTAGTATGTGTTATGCGCGTTTCAGGATTTTATAAAGAAAAACGATACAAGAAAAGACGTCTGACAATGAGATAGCATCCTAGGGTTGAAGGAAATATTTGAGAGAGAAAGCAAATTGCCTGCCTCTGGGATGACAGTTGATTTCCTGACCGGTGTATTATCTTCGGAAATCGCTTTGGTTTCCGCCTTTTCAACGATTCTTCTGAATTTGTTACTCTCCCAGCCGAGTGAAGCGAGGGCTGTTGCTCCTGAAACAGAAAATTTCTCCAGAAATCCAACAAAAAATATGGTTACCCTTTTCAGAGTACGACAAAATGTTGATGGCCCAGAAAGCGACTCCTTTGATGCTGAGGATTTTCGATTCTTCTGCCAATCGGATGATTTGAACGACGATGTCTTCTGACAGAAGCATCTCGAATCCTGAAATTCCTTCTTTTTCGGGAAGTTTTTATTTATTATTTTGAATGAAAATGAGCTATTTGGATTTGGAGAACATCGCGAAAGACTAAATAGGATGTATAGCTAGAAGTGGGTAACACAACACTCTTTCAGACTTTTTCGAAGAATTGCACCTTTCTTGAGTTGATAATAGTGAGGTACCATTATCAAAAAGTGCAACCTTTCAAACAAAACCTCTTTTACCTGGTACACCATTTCGCTAAGTCACGACAAGTCCAAATTGTCGAAAGATGCCATGCAAGTTTCATCAATTCGTGTACTTTTTACAAAATTGTTATGATGTGTTGATAGTTATTAGAACTAGTGATATTAAAGTTGAAATTGTCATTTGAAAAAAATTACCTTCATCGACAGTTCCCAAGTTCGCCAAAGCCAACAGAGCAGTTTTGACTTTCGAGGAGTCGATTTCTGACATCGAAAGGTGGTCGACCAATTGCTCGGAGACATTTTCCTCCTGAAATTGAAAGGAAAATTGTTTTTTTTTTTATTTTCAAAGAACTTACCATTAAAATGTTCCTTCCTGCTGGATGCTTCGACAGAGCTGCGAATAAATGAATCGGTAAGCGAAGGGTAAGACGATCAGATCTGAACATTTTATCTGAGTTTCAAGATCATCTCAAAAAGCAACAAATTAGTGGAGCGATGATATTATCATCCAAAGGATATTTCATGTCTTCTAAATAGTTTTCTCAAAATTGATAAATTTGGACATTTTTTAAACAATTATTTGAAATTTAAATATGGAGAAATACTCTAAAAAATCGTAAATTGAATGCGCTTCTCAAATTTTCTAGATGAAAATAATTAGCGTCACATTTGATCATTTAAATTCTTGGAACAAATAGGCAAGACATAAAATTAAAAAAAAAAATGGCAGACTTTTCGCCGCTACTCCTGGAATATCCCCCGTCCATTGATCGTCTCACGGCCAGCAGGGCAACTCGCATGTCCTCATCGATTGATTGCAGATAACGAGTGTTCAATTCCTAGAAAGTCAAAAATACCTTTCAAGACAATCATAATTATCAGGAAAAGTTTCCAAATAAAATTACTTCTTTGCTAAGCTAACCGTTATAAATTATATGATTAAAAACCGTAACCTTAAATTACTAATTGTAAATGGCCGATACTTGAGACGAAGTAAATGGCGCATTTTTTATGTGCGGTAATTATCCCTTTGTTCGCAGCAGACTTTACGCTATTACATCATATTCAGAAAAAAAATTAGACGACTATTCGTAAATACGCAATGCCCACTTTGCCTATTCGAATTTGTGCACTATTTATTCTGTCTCAAGTTATCGGTCATTGACAATACCGTATAATTCTCATTGCTAGGTACCATCGCTTTCTTACTAAAATGCACACGAGTATTTTAAACTGATCACAATTTCAAAATTCTTCATAAAAAAAGTTGAAAATCACCTCCATCCAAAATCTGACTTGGCTCCTGACTCCCTCAACATCCGCAAGCACAATCCTCTCATCGGAATAAGCGTGAGTTTTCAGGAAAATTCCTGCATCTCCGAAAGCTCCTACAGGTAGCGGCGCCATGATTTGACAGCAGTCGGGATACATCTGAAATGAATGTTTCCGTAAAGTCAATCTGGAGACCGCAAGACATCGAGACACACATGCAGAAATAGAAGTAGCATTAGAAAAGATGGCTATCCTATCCTCCCCTAGTAAATTCCTCCTTTGTCCGTCTTGATGATGTGCGGTTTTTAAATAGCATTTTGTAAAAAATAAACATCGAGGAAAATCATTTTCGAACTTACCGGTAACCAAATATGAAGAAGACGCATTGCATGTCTTACAACCTGAAAATAGAGTTCTTGTCAAAAAGAAACGAGAAAATTTGTAAAATTTGCAAGATCTTTCAAAAGCATAATTTTCACCTTGACGCTTTCATCAGCAAGTTGCCTCAGCAGTAACTGAATGCCCCATTTGTGGAAATCGACAGGCCGAATGTGGCAAAGAAGTCCGAGGAAGCGAGTCGCCCAACGACGGGAGTCCTCAAAATTGAAAAAATGATCTTTTCTTCGAATTTGATTGCCTGGACGTCGTATCAAATGGAGGCAATAGGTGCAAATTTACACGTCTATTCAAACATACAGCATTTTTGAAAATTCACTATCTTTTCAACGGATAATATGGACTATGGTGAAATCATAACAAATTGTTGTAACTATTGGAAAATTGCGTTTTTCTTGAAACACGAAATCTAAATGTTAAGAATTTAACCATTGCTTGATGATAGACTTATAGCATCCATCGAAACAAACTTACTAGAGTCATGTAAGCTTGCGCTTCTTTTGAAATCTACGATATCCTAGAGCTTTTAGCTGTTGTTTTAGATGATAAAATTCGCTGGTATGGGGTCATAACAAGTTGTGATATGTATTATAAATTTGCATTTATCTTGAAATATACAGAAAGGTGGTATTTTATATTTCATGGAAAAAATAAAAATATAAAAAAAAACAACTTACCGGTTTAGTTGAAGTGAGCGCCTTGGTGAGAATGATCCTGTTGAGGTCATCGATGGAATAGTCCAAACAGGCCAGAATTAATTTCACGTATTCGATCGGAGTCGTGGCGGACATCATTTCCACGAATCTGAAGTTCAAATATTTCTTTTAGAAAAGCAATTTTATCTAAAGACTAAAAATAATCATCCAATAACAAAAGATGGGGTTAGATTAATTCTTGATACAATTTTCAACCCATTCCTTGAATTGCTTGGAAAGTTATGCGGCAAGGTAAATTTGTCCAAGATTTTATCAAAACTTTCGATTTTCCTTGGTCTTCATGATAAAAGTTGTTGTTGGCTTCTGCATTGCATTAATGTAATGTTAATTCTTTTGAATTCCTCTGAATTTCTGCGTCTTTTCATCTCTCCGATTCGTTCGTCCTAAGATCTCCCCTCGTTTATCTAACTAAGGAAAACAAGAAGAAGAAGAAAGGGAAGAAGCAGCGTGGTGCGCGAGGATCGCTTTGGGCTTATTCCGATGCCTCGGGGCGATTCCGCTGTCCGCTAGGCGCCCTGCCGCTTCCCTCGAATCCACGGCTTTTGCCTCTTTGCCTCGTCCAAATAGGGCAATCCCCACAGACCTCTAGGCCTCTAGTCCAGTTAACCATTTCCTTCCTTTATATTAAGACGCTACTTGGCGCCGTACCGACATTTTTCCTTTCCGCAATTGCGCAGTATTTCCTTTCATGCAATTACCGAACATTCGCCATTTACTTCAGATCTTCGCGCAGTGGAGACCCATCGGATTTATAGTTGGTAAAATAGAATTTGACATTTCTTTTCAATTACTTTTAGACGTTCGTTTTTAGTCTACCAAAAATCTCTAATTGTTCCCATACCGTTCTAGAAACCATTTTCTCCGTACTCATTTTTGTCAAGTATTCAAGTATGCATCCACAATAGGAACAGTTTGCTAAGGCAGATAACTCGTTATGCCAATTACTGGATGTGAAAAGTAGGAAAATGGAGATCAAAAATACAATAACATAACACTTTCGCTATAAAAGATTTTTGATAGATTACTCTCTAGTGTTTGGTTAGGGAAGACGTTAGCCGTATTTGCTATGTTTCAAAAAAACTAAATCTTTCTGATTCGGCGTAATGTGGCAAGCGCTTTGATATCAACGAAATTTTAAATGTGAAACATAACAGGAAGTCAGTAAATATTTTGTTTAACCGCAATAAATATGCTTCAAATATATGCTTACTCCAGCATACAATCTTCTCAAACATTGACTGAAAATTTCATATCTATGCTCGCACTCTGGAAATTGTTCTTCATTCTCTACATCCCACTGTCTCAATTATGTTTCAAAAATGTTCAACCCTCGACTACAAGTTTTTCTATTTGATCTGATTTTCACGAAATATATCTTCAACAATGAAGATTTCGTTTATCCTGAAAACCTGCCCATAAATTTCGCCTATTTCCACTCGTCCTTCGATCTATAGTCTTTTCCTTGGAAATCAAGACTTTTTCCTCGATTTCTTTGAAATTCCATCGAAATTTACGTGTTTTGCCCCGCCGTTTCAGTGTTTCAAGCAGGCTGGCGATTAGCCTCTCGGCCCTATGAAAAACCATCCAGCCTATGCAAACACGACGGGTAATTTTGCTGCAAAAATTGTCGACGATCGTGTTTCAGGTCTCTATTTTAAAACGCGTGCCACTGTTATTCCTCTCCTTTCGAAATAACATTTCTCGCAAAAATACTCCAAAATGTTTGTTTAGCAACTCAAAATCATGAAATGAAACGATTTTCCTGAACCTCTTGTAGACTTTTCTTCTTCCGAAGATATTTATCCCCAAAGAAAAATATTTTGAACCCTTTTTCTAACCACCTAACCTCGCATTATCGTGAAATTGAATGTTTTCAACCTATTCCAGACGCGTCAACCGTTCTTCATTCAATTTTGATCCGCTCCTTTCCTCCTTCCCTCTCATTTCTTCCCTTCTTTTCCTCATTCCTTATTCAACTTTTCCTCAAATCCAACTAGTTCTCCCAGCTAAGCCAAGGTTTTGTTCGATCGAAAATAACCGTCGATTTTTGTTCCGCAAAAATCGTCTGTTTCTTCATCCTTCTAGTAAACTCGTAAAAATGTCAATTTTTCTAAATTTTCACTGAAAATTCCCAAAATCCTGCCATAAAATTTCGTTTTCCATCGTTCTCTCTAATTGCTTTCTCGCTTCTCGACGATCAAAGTAACCAAAAGTTTTCGTCATTTTTCAAAATATTTTAGGAGAAAGAAAAACATTTCTACAGAAAAATTTTCATCACAGTTCACGTAGCCACTTTGTTCACTGAAAGCTAGTTTTTATGCATTAGCTAAATTTGATCTTCACGCGTTTTTTTTGCAGATTAGCCCATTATCGCATTTTGGCAAAAGTTGGCCAAATTTACAAATTTGATCTTTCGGCATTCTAGTTCAACGTTCCTTACAAATTTATACCGTATTTTTTCGTTTACCTGTTTACCCAAAATTTGCATAGGCTTGTTGTTTTTAAAAACATTTTCATTTTGCCACCTATTTTCCGAAGTCACATCGCATTGTTTTATTCTCGAATTTTGCCGTGAATTCCTCGAATGAAAACGAGAGGGGCGACGAGTTTTTTCTCGTCTTGTGACTCGCCTTTTCGATATCTCAATCTTTTTCTCTAAATCTCTAACTTGAATTTCTCCTCTTCAATTTTTTCTAATTTTCTAATCTATTTAACCTTTTCTAAATCTATTTCTCAAAATTTCTTCTAAACACCGTTATCTCTCTACTCAAGATTTCTTATTCTTCCCTAATCTTTTTTCTGCTTCCCTAAATCTCTTCAAAATCTCGTTATCTTCCCCTAACGGATCAAGCGCGCCATTTCATTCATTCGCTATTTAGCTTTTTCGTGTTTCCAGTCTCGGATTGCTTTGATTCGATTCGATTCGATTGATGCAAACACCGCAAGCAGGACAAGGAAGACGAACATAAAAATGACTATCAATTAAATGAGCGAGAGAAGGTACAGAGAAGCAGAAGCATCATTTTCCAAATCATATCCCCCCCTGAAGAATAATCATCTTTGACTTTTTTTATCAAATATCTCCATGATTTAATAGGAAACGATCGGTGCGCACAAAATATGTATCTTCTAAAAATACTCGTATTCGTTACATTTGGTAGACGATTTCTTAGATTTTGTACTATTTTCATAGTCTAATCTTATAGCATCATCTTATTTTCTATCATAAAAAAAAAAAAAATTTCCTAGCCTTATTATTCCCCACTAAGTGGAGGTCGGCTACCCTCAGCCCGTCATGGGACAGTCGGCCTATCCTAGCCACACAGGACTAGTGGCCCGGCCCGCGGACAGACTGTTGTTGTGTGCAACAGCCGAGGGATTTTTAGGCAGATTTTTCGTGGTTTTATCCACTACCAACATTTCTTAACCCCCTTGTTTTGGGTAGGAGCGGGGGGCGAACTTGAGCCCTAGCTGCAGGCAGTAACACACAACCACTGCGCTACACCGCTCCATCTTATTTTCTATCATACACCTTTCTATTTTCTTTAGTTGCCCAAGTATTGAATATTTGAGACTGGCTAGATTATATATTTGTAGAGTTCTGTGAAAAATAGTAACCGACTTGTATAAGATAGCAATAGTGACCGAATTTAGTCTTGGGAGATAGGGGGTTAGGTAAGGGTAAGGGCAGGTTGGATAGGGTAGGGGGCAAGGTGAATAGGGTATGAATTTATCTTACGAAAATTAACTAGGACTTCATTCAAAAACACACAACTCATTTGTTTCCAAAAGATAAAGATTATATCTCATTCTAGCAATGTTCAGATAACGTTTTTGTGCGCAACGAAATACACCCATTTAACATTTGGAGATCGTGAATTTAGATAAACTATTCTTCTAAAACCTACAATACCCATGCACTTGTCCCATTTCCGTTGAAAAACGTCTTTAAAAACTAAGACAAACACAAGTTGGAATTGCCTATTGGACTGTCTCTGGCTAAAATCTTTTTCTTGAAACCTACAACTCCAACCCTAGCATTTGAACAAATTCGAAAATATCATGAATCTTTTCCACAGTCAAATTACCCCGGATTTCATGGATCGCGCCTATCACTGCCTATGTCACCAATAATCTAATCCTGTCTGCAAGTTTGCCAGGAGAAACGAGAAGAAGGGAAAGCGATGATACGACCCCTACCTCGGACAGTCCGATATCCAATCCCGCAGTGCCTGCCCGACTCGTACCGGATTCTCATTCCCCAATTCTCCCAGTCTTCCAGCCTGTTCTACTTGTTCCGCTTGTTCTGCCCTTACCCTCTATCACTATCACTTATTAGCGAAACGCTGCCTGATTCAGGGCCTGGCAAAACGTGATTCAGCAGGCTGGTTTTCGTCTTTGCCTTTCCGATGCGCAAGCATGACACCCACGATCCATCATTTTGACGGGATTTACTAATTACGTGGATTTTCTAGATTACGATTTTTTACTTATTATTAGATAGCATCTATATAAATCATGAGACATTAATACTGTAATTTGTTATGCCTTCTTTATCATACAATTTTTAAACTTACTTTAACCTTAAAAACAGAAAATTCTGATATTTTATATTCAAAAAACTAGCATAGGTAATATGCTAAGTGAATTAGAAAAATAATCTTATTTTAAAGCTGAAATATATCTAATTCTATTTAGGGGGTATACGAACTTCGGCTTTGACTCCTCCGAAATTTTTAGAACTGAAACTTCGATTTCGACTTCGAGAATTTTTAAATCAAAACCTAGTGCATCCATGATTTCAACTACAAAAAATTTCTCGTCCCAAGTTACCAAATCCTTGCAATAAACCGTCTTCCTGTCTTGATTTCCCTTCCTCTATTCAGGGTTACACGCGGTTGATTCAACTTTATTCACTGGCCATCACTTTCTCCCGTTTCTTTATTTCTTTATGACGTCTCCTCAGGCGCAATAATTTCGACACTCCAGACGGTCTTCTTCCCCTATTCTTAATCAGGCAAGTATAGAGTCCCATAGAGAGAATATGCCAACTGACCGACTTTCTACGCATTTTGAATAGCGATTTTCCCTTTCTTCTCCACGCGCGCATCATTCAAAATACCAATTATAAGTGCGGAAATCCGTCAAAATAGAAAAAGGAATCCAGAAGGGCAAGTTGCAAGGAAACTTCAAGCAACAACGCAATAGCAACGAAACTACGCGCTTCAATGAAAATTGAGAAAATTTGCAAATCTAAAATGTCTGGATAACTTCGCTATCTAGTCTAAACGAAAATCCATAATTTTGGTAAAGACGAAACCTTCTGAAACATCTAAATCTAACCTCGAATTTTCTTTATATGTATACCATTTTCTTCTAAACTAAAACTAAAAGCACTAAATGAAAAAAGACATTATCTGGTTAGAACTTTCACAAATGTGATTCCATTTTGAAACTAATCCATATTTTTCTGTATCAACAAGCTTCTCGCAATATTTTGATGCCACTAATAATCACTTTTACACTTTCTATTCAGAAATTGCTAAAGCATAAAATCCTGCCATAATAACTCTCTCTGTAACATAACGTAATTATTTTGCCGTCTACCGTCATATATGAATTTTCATCGACCAAGGACATCCTTACTTTCTTCGCAAAGCCATCCTTTCACTTCCCAATTCTCCATACCAGTTCTCTAGGTCACTCTACCTAAATAAATCCTCTGGGTTTACAAAAGCCTGCCAAAATATCCTATTCCTCTGCAAATTGTATCCGATTATGACCAATGGCAAAAATCTCTTAACTCCTAAATCTGTTTCATTTTTGCAAAATTTGTCCTTCGCAGAAGGCAGAATAATGGATGATTAACCTTCCGACTATTTTTCTCATAAAATCATTCCTATTCATATATTTTGATCGTGTCTATTCATGGAATTAGATCCTCATTGTAGACGTAAAAATAGTCATTATAGTGGTTTTGTATTTCGTAAAACTATGAAGGGCCATTTGCGGAAAAAAAACTCGAGACGTCATCAAAAGAAAATAAGCATAGTGGCGAGATGTCATAAGCTTTACTATATTTTCCCCAAGACTTCCATTTCATTTGTAATTTCACTTCCAAGCACACTTGGTTTTCATCGTGTATGGATTATTTTGTAAAGTTTGAACTTGCCAAATGTTTTTCCCCCCATAAAAATCTAGTCAAAAAACAAATTAAAGAGCTGAAGATCAGTTTTTCTCATTCAAATTTTCATATTATTTGCCATTTCAGAATATTCGCTTCTATCAACTTCGTCGATATATTATCTTATTTTTTAAATGTTTTTTTTCAACTTCATCATGAAACCTATCTCTTGTAAATGGAATTTTCAAAATCCATTGTTTTCCTTCAGAAAGAATAATGTGACCTTCATGTTATGCCACACTCCTCGAACTCCTTTGATATGCCCTTTATGCCCTTGTTTGACTGTACAGGCCACAGAAGCCCATTTCGAAGCCTTTCGGCTTCTTGTAGGAGGGCTTTTCGACTTTTCGTTAAGCTGCAGGCTTTGTGTGTCTGGCGCGTCGTGCGTCCTGCCTTCAAACGAGATATCCCCTGGATTTCCTCTAACAACATATCCTCTCCCCCCCCCCCATCCAAGCCCTAGCCCTAGCCTGCCTAACACCCCACGGTCAAGTCGCCATTTCCTTCAACCGTTTATCTCCTTCTCTCCCTTCCCTCCCCTTATCCTGTTATCTTTCACTCCTTCTTTGGTATTCTAGCTTCAAATCTTTATCTTTTTCTACCAATTCGAATCTATGAATTCCCTTTCTTTCTATTATCCTTATTCCTCTATGATATCCAAGCTTCGAATCTCTTCTGCTTACGAAATCAACACCAACAGCGTTCTTCGTCACCGCCATTAATCATTATTCATTTCGTCGAGTTTTTGTCGATTAAATTTTTACATAGCTTTATCTTTTATCAGATTTTCCAAATTCTTCTCAAAAATATTTCATCTATGTTTCAGAAAGTGACATTACAGCGTCAATTTTCAGTTTCATTAATATTTCATTTATAGCGGTTTTAAGAAAAAAGAAAACTCGAGCATTTCACCCGAACCATATCAGTTTTTTCAGGATGAAGATCAGGGTAATTCTATTGTCAGTGGCCACATTTCTGATAGCCTCGGCGGCCGATGATTTGCCTTCGTGTGTTCGAGCGAAATGCGTACATTGTCAGGTAAAATTCAACCATTTCTTCTAGTTGCAATAATCCAAGTCAGAAAATGTCCATGTTTCCGCTTATCGAAAATCAATTTCACTTTTTTTCCTTCATGTTTTTGATTTCATAAGATGCGCCATCTCAAGTGTGTTTCAATTAGTGAATAAAACGTTGACACAAAACAGCATATTGTTGAATGCCTGAAAATGCAAGGCGATATCCAATCCAAAATAAATTCCGAAATCTAAAGTTGAAAAGCCCAGTCATCAAATAGGCCCATAAAGTTGAAGATCGATCTAAACTCGCTATTCGGACTAGTTCAAACTTGCAAAAATCTCGTTTTCAGGTGGATTTCATAGCGAAAATGTGTCCGCTAGCTTGTTCATCCTGTGGAGTAGCCGCTAGTCAAACCCCTGCTCAACCACAAACACAAGCGGTAAGAGAGAATTAATTATTTTGCAAAAGTGTTGAAAATTGGTGAATATTCAACTTTGGGACTATTTTTTCAAGAGCTATCATTTTTATCAAGATCAAAATATCAGTTTTAGGGCCCTAGTGTCAACTACTACCAACCAACTCAACCCCATTACCAACAGCCTTTGCCTCAAACCTCTGGGTTGACTCAGAATTCTCAACAGCCACAACCATACTCAGTTTCATCTCAGCAACAGGTATGATGAAATGGGCAAATTAAAGAAAAATTGAAACTTTAGCCGCATTACGTACCCGCACAAACACCTCCACCTGTGCCTTTGCCTCAACCTCCGAGACAACTGGGTGCAAGAACGCAGG
This sequence comes from Diploscapter pachys, assembly GCA_002287525.1. Classification (NCBI taxonomy): domain Eukaryota; kingdom Metazoa; phylum Nematoda; class Chromadorea; order Rhabditida; family Rhabditidae; genus Diploscapter; species Diploscapter pachys. The sequence goes on along the minus strand of LIAE01010474.1, from coordinate 114,601 downwards.
AAGTCAATGCCGGCGTGGCTCCGATTTATCAGGCACCAGTGAGTATTTTATGGATTTTTAGAGCAAAACTACAACACACGACGAATAAGGAGTTGATATGAAAGAACCAATAGAAACTTGAAGCATATTTTATTTGGGACAAATCTCAAAACTACCCTCTAGCTTCCTAAAGACATACAAAATTAGAAAGCTTTCTTCAAAAGCCTGAAATCCATTCAAAAAATTATAATCCAGGTTTCTCAACAGCCCTTGCCACAATACCCAACTCCTCAACAATCGCTACAATATCCCACTTCCGGATTGCCTCAACCACCGGCTCAGGTAAAAATTTGATGATCTTCAAAAGTAAGGAAAGGTTACAGTACCCCGCAGCTCAACAACAGCAATATCCCAATTACTATCAGCAACAGCAACCACAAGTCCAAGTTTCTACCTTGGCACCCTTGGTCGAAATGCCTAAAGCCTCGGACTACCAAAATCTGGCCAGTCAACCAGCGGATTTGGCTCAACCATTGCCCGAATACGGAAAAACTCAGGTAGAACTTCACAAGTTTGACAAAATCGAATTTTTAGTTCGGAGTTTCAAGAATAAATAGTGCTGATAGAGGATAAATTGCCAGAAATTCCAAGAAAACAAAAAAAATCGTAATATTCTTTGATCTTTGGAATTATTGTATTTGTCACCAATTTGGTCACCGTTCCCGTTTGTATTTGTAACGACTTTTAGGTTAGAGAGTGTAGGGGGTGAAAATGAAAAATTGGTGACGAATACAAGTTTTTTCGTTCGAAAATGAGAGATTTTCAGGTAGCACAGTCAACCTACACGCCATCGCAGACGTACAATCCGTTCAACACGAACCCCTTTAATCTGCCAGGATTAGGCGGTGCCTCGTCGTCCTCTAACGGATTCTACAACCCATTCCAAAATCTCTTTCCCCAGGCAATACTTTCGTAAACGTTTTTGACTTTCTTCCAGAAAAACCTGATCATGAAAACTTTTGCTTTTTCATGCAAAAATCCAAATTCATGATCAGAGTTTCATGTAAACACTTTCGGCTATCCAAAGAAGATCTGATTAAGAAACCTCTATCTTTCACTAACAAAATTAATGAATTTCACAAAAGCCATGGTCTTCCTAATCAGATCTTCTTTGCAAAAAATCTAGGCAATGATTTTCCCAATTGAGCTATTATGACTATACTCCTTGTGCAATAAATGATTATCTGAATTTGTAGAGCAGCGCTGTAAACCCGCTTGACCCGTTCAATTTGTTCAATCTCGGTGGCACTAACAACGCTGGAAACACGTACGGACAGGTGACAGCCTTTGTTTATTTGTTTTTATGTCTTCCACTATTCTTACAATCAAACAAACTATCCAAACTAAATTTCGAAACATGTCTACTAAAATTTCAAGCAATCTTAAATGTAGGTTTAAAAATGAGATTGAAAGTGATGATAGACGAAGTTGTTAAATACAGAGATATTTGATAAAGTTGGAAGGGAAGAGTATTTTTTTTTACAATTTTTAAGATTCGCTTTTTAAAATACGTTTCAAAGACGATATATAGGATATGAGAAATCGGAACTCCGGTGACTGTATAATTTTTGCTACTTTTAGAAAAAGAAATTCAAACGTATCTGGAAATTCGAAATGTTTGAGATATGTTTCAACGTTAGATAAAATCGAATGATAAATCGCAGGATTGATCTATGGCTGTTGTACTGAGACATTAATTAATTTTCAAAATAAACCATGTTCAGACTTCATCAACTTACAATGCCTACACCCAACAGCAGAGCAACAACTATAGCCCTTACAACTATCAGAGTAATTACCCTTTAATTACTCATTTAATCATCTTGATTACCTAATTACCTTTCAGGTTCCTACAACCAACAGCCCGCAACTCAATACAATCAATACGCCCAGACTCAACAACAACGATTGCCTGCAGCTCAGCAAGGACAAAATTATGTGCAACCACAGCAGAGGCCCGTCTATCAAGTGGTAATTATCGAATGAATTATTCTAATTATCTGGTTTATTGATGAGGCAGCTACTATATGTATAGATCGCGAAGAACTTCTAAATGATTGGAGATCACAAATTAGAGATAGAAAAGGAGAGTTAAAGTAAAGAGAAGTAGTAGAAAGAGTCTGTAAGAAAGTAGTTCCATTCAATGACTTCAATTTTAATTAACTTTTAATAACAAAAATTAATTACCTCAATTGTCTAGCAACAAACCGTCCAACAGCCTCAAGCAGCTCAATATGCCCAACAACCCCAGCCTCTGCCCCAAGTCCAAAATACCGTACAATCAAAGGCAAGTTGAATAAAATTGAAAACTTAAAAAAAAAAAAAGTCAATTTTTAGCCCTCAGCCAGCATTGATGCCGCACCGATTCACGTTCAGAAATACATCGACGTTGGCAAGCCTTCTGCTTCGGCAGTCGCAGCGGCCTCCATTGCACAACAGGTTAGATTTTGTAATTTCGAGCTTTTTAAACTATGTTTCACAGAAATTACTGAAACGAGAGTATTTCAGCAGGTAATGCAAGTGTGTTGTTTGTTAAAAAAAAGATAATCTTCAAATACTTCAAAATCAAATCAATTTTGTCAAACTTTATAGAAATAAGTTTCAAACGAATAATATGTGCCAATACTTTTCTGATAAGGCAATTCTTGTATGTTTGAACGTTAAATTGAAAAGAAAATGTCGAAATTCCATCACCTCTCAAATCACTTGAATACCATATGCTTCAAGCGGCTCATTTCATCAGAACGTCAAAGCTACCGTTACTATTGCACTTACATAGGAGTGTTTTATCTCTTGCCTGAAATTATTCGCCAAAACCATTTTCAGTGCCCACGTCAACCCGGCTGGCAACCTTGCCTTTCGAAAGACGTCGCTAATGCTCGATTCCAAAATTGCTGCGCCCGATTGGGTGAAGGGTGCGCCTCTCTTTGCAACTATGATGCTAATCTTTCTACGGTAAGTTGAACAACCTAATTTTTCATACAATGAAAAAAGAATAGAACCAGAAATAATCTAAGATCTTTTTCGGGTATTAACAAACTCAACTAATTCGTTTTAGATGCAAATAGCAGTTCTGACGGGTCGTTGTCCTGTGAGTAAAGTGGCCGATGTGATGGTTTGCGCGTCAGGATATCAAGATGCTACGCCTTGTTGTGAAGCCTATGGAGTATTTGAGCCAGGTAAAGATTTCAAGAATATTTCTCGAAAAAAGAGCAATTTGAATCAAGGAATTTCCCCTAAAGAAATTACAACAGCAAAAAAATTCAAAGAAAAAGATTTCTTGACACCTATCCAAAATGAGACTTCTGGAAAGTCCATAATGCTTAGAGGAAAAATATTAGATAGAAAAACTTTTTACTAATCCCAAAAATAGCCTATTTTCTAATCACCTTTCAGGCTTCGAAATTTGTAAGCCCTACTGCAACCCGGCTGCCGGTTTGCCACAAGGCGGTCCTCTCTCGGAAAAGTACAAATGTCTCGTCAAAATGCAACAGATTCAAAATTGCTTCTATATCTCGCAGAAACCATAATCTTCCACCAAAAATTCGTTGATTTCCCCCTAATAATTTCCCTCTGTTACCTTACATTTCTGAACGGGTATCTCTCCCGTCTTTCGCTAGATTTTCCTCTGCCTCTCATCTTAATATTCTAATTTTCGTAGCAAAGCTACCGTAATCCCATGAAAGTATCAGCATAGTTATTTAGTTTTTCGTGCAATTTCGCCCAAAAACCGTACTTTAACCTAGCCTAGGACGCCTTTTCTTATACCTACCCTTTTCTATTGCATATTTTAGCCTAGCCTAGGATATTCAATTATTTAATTCCATCTCGCGCCCGTGCCATGTTGGGTTGTAAAAAATAGAAAATTTTCAATTATTAAAAGAAAAAAAGAATAAATAAAAAATATAAATTGTGAAAATACTCACACTTGCAAAATGCCAGTTTCGTGAAGGATTCCAAGTCCGACCGGATGGGCGCTCATACAGCCGATTATGGCGAAGTGGAACAGAGTCCCAGAATAGAGCAGGTTCTTCACTGACAACAGGGACGATTGATCCGAAGAGCACTCAAAATTGAAAAGCTTATTCAAAGTTTCAAAACAAAATAGGTCAAATATGCTTCACCCAACTCAAGTAAAATATTGCGTGAAACGAAGATGAAGCTATGTGACGTGTTGCATAGTGATGCCTTCAATTTTAGCGCTATTTAAAAATCAAAATTTACGCGACTCGTTTTCTACTCTAATGTTAGAAAAAACTATAAATCATTTTGAATATTGGTTTCTTTAATAGGTTTTTGAAAATTTTCTACTCGAAAAAATATTCTTTTCACAGGCTAGCCATAAAATAATTTTCAGTTGTGACACTCAGAAAAATGAATTCTTCTACGTCCGATCTTCTATTCCGAATTTAAAAATTCTCAATTTTTTTTCTAAAGTTCAACCTACCGTATCGAGAACAGCCCTAAACTCAGTGGCATATCGGATGAGCAGAGTGCGGAAGTCCGAGTGATTGGTCTGTCTGGTCTGCCATCGCATTGCGAGAGTCACTGCCAACACGGCTGTGCGGGTGGGGGTGCGGTCGTGCAGCCAATCCGATTGCATACCGATACGCGGAGAGACTGCGTTGAGGCACTCAAAAATAAGAATAAGAATTTGATTTTTAGTGTTGCACACCAACGGATTTATTAAAACGAAGTTTCGCTCCCCATTTATAAAAAATTTTGTGAAACATAACATAACGCAAGACTAATTGCCTTTGAAGTTTCTTTTTTTTTATAAGTTAGGTTCAACTAGTATATATGTATTGAAGAAATGAAACTTCAAAATATGTATCGTGTGAAACGTCTTTTTAAAAGTTGGAAGTTTTTGTAGAGTAACAATAATTCGAGGGATCTTATATGCAATAAAGTTAATTTTTTCAAACCCAAATATCACTTTCTTAAAACCAAAATTTATCATTTGCAAGACAACTATTTCAAAGACCCACCACAGCCAGAATGGAGTTCAACAAGTAGTCGGCATTTTTACAGTTCATTTCCTCGTCCGAATTGATCGCGTACAAATACTTGAGCAGCAAAGGCCATTGCACTGTCGGACCCATCAATTCCTCTTCGTTCAGGGAACATTCGTCTGCAGGAATGAATTTTGAAGACGAATAAAATTCGAAAATCAGAAAAGGAGCATGCAACTTCTAAAGTGAGGATAAAATGTCTTCGGTATCATATTCGAAATGTTAGTGAAAGTTCGACTTCGAGCATGTCCAAATAAAAAATTAAGCGTCAACTTTTTTCCTACAGACACTACACAATTCATAAATTCGTGGCCTTCATCAGAAGAACGAAAATCTGTGCAAACCAATCCAGAATGAGCGAAAAAAAAACTCACGAATATTAGCCAGCCCCTTGAGCGGTTTGGTGGAGAGTCGCGGTTTGACGATAAAGATCGAGTATGTGCAGTCTGGGGCAATCGGGTGGATGGCTGCATCGATCGCGATCGAATTCAACTGATCCAGACGGTGCAGAATCAGGAGGGCGTTTCTGAATAATATTTTCGAAAAACAAGTAATTGATAAACAATCATTTTCTAGCAGAAAATTATGAGCTTTTACATCCAAGGCTTCATAAAAAAGAGAAGACTAGGTAAAGCTTTCAAAGTAAAAAAAAATCTAGATTTCGTGAAACTTGCACGTTATATATTTTTAAAAAATACGATGTAAAATTTGTAAATGATTCATAAATTAGCAGTAAGTTAGAGAGCAACCGCAGAAATATTTCTATGATAATTAAACCAACTTGTGAACCTACTTGGCATTTTGGAATGTATGTAGATTCTGTTCATCGACGTTTTCAGTCGTATTTTGAACTGCAGCCGTGGTCAGAACGCTCTCGAATGCAGACTGCATCAGCAGGGGCGTCGAGAGGATAGAAGCTCGCCACGAGGTAGGTACGATTGTTGGGGCCTGAGTCATCAGAATTCAAGGATAAAAACATCTTGGAATAAAATTAAAAAGGCAAATGGTCGTTGAGAGATGCAGTAATCTCGAAATAATTTTTCTAGGTTTTCAAGTAATAAAACCTTCTCAAGGATAACTGGAAGATACATTAATTCTCAAGATAATTTTTACGTTTTTTTTTAAACTATCCAATCTTACATTTCTCAACAAATCCGAGAGCAGAAGGGTAGCTTTGATAGAGCTTGGTGCGTCTGGATGTGCCATGACTAGACGGGACAGAGCCTGAAAAATATTCTTCTTGAAAACTACGTTTCACAAATTTTACATATCAAAGTAAAAATTGCAATAAATCATAGGTGTCGTTCCAACGACGAACAAATCCAACCAGTCTACTTTTAGACAGAAAACAGCACAATTCTATTCAAGTCTAAGTCACAGTAATCCTTTCTTACATGTGCTAGTCCAGCGTGAATGAGGATGAACATCGCCAGGCATCGGAATGAATTCAGCAAATCCACGCTGTCTGTCATTATCTGCAAAAAGTCGAATAAGTAAGAGTTTTTCTATAAAAAAAATACCGGATCATATTGGACGAGCATGTCTGAATCTGCCACGACGAAATCGTCCTTCAGGGAATTACGGTAGCGATCGACACGGTGCATCGTTCCTGAAATCTTAGTATTATTGAAACAAAACTTGGATAACACATTGTTAACTAGCTATTTTGTAAAAAAAATGATTCTAGTATGTTTCAAGAAATGTGTAACTAAACCAGTGAAATAACGAAATTTTGATAGATTCAACGCAATTGCAATATTCTAAATCTTCAAAAATATACCATAGAAATTCGTGGCTTCTTTCCAAGATTCGAATTTCGAGGCAGCATACGGTAGCTCCATGAAAGTGCAGCATATGTCGACGACCATGTCACGAAGACGGGAAATGTTCGAATCCGATACAGTACCCAGACCGAGGTATTCCAGCAGTCTGAAATTTGCTCAAATTTGTAAAAAGAAATAGAAAGTTTGGCGTTCTTTCATAGAAATTATTAGTCCCTTTGTCATGCGTATAAAAATTAGGGTCTTTCGCTAAGTTCCGAGTTTTTGGAAAGTAAAAGATAATTTTCTATTAAAAAAATTATTGAGAAAGAAATATTTTCACCTGAATGGAGATGATGAAATGATGCTCGCGTTCGGTCCAACCGCAGCACAAGCGAACAGACCGGACCAAGATCGGAGAATACACAGAAACGAATACGTAAAACTGTCCACGATATTCTCCACTTCTTCGCTGAACAATTGCAAATTTTATAAATAAATTACGTTCAAAATTTCCATAAATTAGATTTATCAAAATCAAAAACGTTCCTTTGCTTCGACCGAAATAATAGAAATTTTTATAAAAGAAAAAAAAGCCTTACTGTAAATGCGACGTCGGCGAAGCAACTTGAGTTTGGAAAAATCCGAATTCAATGAGCGGAGCGAAGATTTGCTGAAAAATCTCGCATTTCTTGTTGGAAAAGCAATAATTTTCCTTACTTCCAGCACCAAATGCAGTTTTCCCCGTTCCCTCATTAGGGGCTGATCGAGCCAGGCGACGAGAACGCGGCACACCACGGCAACGATCTGACGACTCACACCGCATCGACCGGTTAGAGCTCGCACCTGGATAACAACATTTTTATCTTGAAACGATTCTAGGAATTTAAAGAAAAATAACACATTCTAACACCACAAAAATTTATCGCTCTCGATCAATAATTTCTGAAACCGTATTTCAAATTGGTTCTTTAGTAAACTATTGAATTATAGAATTTTTCCTACCTAGTTAAGGCATTTATCAAGGAGGAGAAGAAGTGATAATCTTACTGCTTACTTGGAACACACTCGAAGAATGTAAATTTAATACCATCCAATCGGTTCCAGCCATTTCGAGTATGAGCTCCGCTTCGGTGACGCAGAACTCAAAGAATAATGCAAGGGATGGGGTGGCTAGTCTAGAATGTTCAAATTTATCAAATTTTGAAAGAAAAAATCTCTTACTCATCATAATCGTCCTGCCTGAATTTGGACTCCTCGCTCGAATTGAGCACTTTAAGAGCGATCGCGATGACCGGCTGCATTATTGATTTCGGAAACGCGTAGTATTTTCTGGAAGAAAAATTATGAATCAGAAATTTTAAGAACAAATTTTCATTCTTTTTACAATTTAAAATTTCGAAATTACGAAAGTTTCCGCTTCAAGGCTATGAAATTCAAAATCTCCATTTCCACCAATAATGGATGAGTAACTTCTAAAAAAAAAACTTATTTTCCGGTTCTCTGCGCAGCCGATGTATCGATGACCTTCTTCAGATTGGAAGTCTCATAAATGGTCATAATCGCGGAAACCAGACGAAAGGCCTCGATTCGCTCTGCCGTGTTGCCCAGACGAAGGTCGATCGCTCTGCAAAACATAAATTTTGCATGTGCCCAAAAATTGTAAAAAGATCCATATGACTCAAGTAATTAGATTTTCAATAAATCAATAGGTTTCAAAAATCATAAGATGAAAGAGATGCTTTGAAAAGTAATGTCGTAGTTTCAGTTGACGGAAAAATCTTACCCCAAAAATCATTTTCAAATGTTTCAACTATGTTTCAGTCAGATCATATAATGAAAGAGCATTTTTATAGTCTGCTTTAGTTGTAGTCTAATCAGATTATCAAAAGAATATATATACCTGACAAGATAAATGTCTGCGTGTGACGTCAGCATGAGGACGAGATTCCTCTCGTTGAAGAACGAGACTCGCAGAACTCGAAAACACATCGCTCGGATCGAGGAATTGTCGTCGCGCAGAAACTGCATGCAGCTGAAAATTAACATCGATGAAAAAATTAATTTTAAAAATATGTTTCAAAAATGATAAATTTATCAAAGGTATAAAGAATCGATTATGAGTTGGTATGCTTTTGCTAAAAATCTTTGAATTTAAAAAAATGAATTAATCAAGTATATTTCAAGGAATTTATAATTTATAATAAAAATCCTTTGATTTCAATACCTCGATTCGATTATAAAAATTCAAAAATCCCCTACCATTTACAGAGCTGTTCGAAGAGATCAGCATCCTCGAGTGATTTCGGTTCAGTCTCCTTGAGAAGATTGTACAGATCCGTCAGGAACTGGGCTCGTTCCGAATATCCTCCTTTCAACGCCTTTTCGAGATTTTCAGACAGAAATTTCTCCGATTCCTCCCTTCTCCTTGTTGGTTCAACTCGAGTGGGGACGATGGCTGAAAATGATTTATTTTTGCAAGGAATAACTTTCCAAGAAATAAACCTTCTCCCGAGATATTTTTTCCAGGATTTGATTTCACAAAAGCACTAGCTCTTTGTAAATATAAGAAATGCTCATTTGAAATTGCAGGAGGAACACAAATTCGAAAAATAAAAATATATTTCTGACCTCTTTGAGGTTGAAGCGTTTTTGGCGCTGATCTGAGAGATGACCGGTTCGGTCTGCCAGCATTCCTCGGGATTCTCTCGAACCGATTGAATCTGTCCGAAGAGAGTCGACTACTTGGCGGCAGAGACGATTTCATCGTGGATTTCCCCAGATTTCACAAATCTCCAAATTACTTTCGAGTTCGGTAATTCACTGGAATCTGTAAATAAATAAAGCTTGTTTTCAATTTTGCAGGTGGTTATTTTGGCTTCGAAAAGGCAAAGAAGAAAACGGTTCGATTTTCATAAATTTTCAAAAACTCCCAGACAAATTTTGATTTCTCAATTTCAAAGTGGTAATTTGATACCAAATGGTACCAAAATGGCTTTACTATTACCATTTGGTATCGCTACCACGAAATACCCACCATTTCCACCGATTCGTCTCGTTCTTCGACCAGAAATCAGTTTGAATCGCAAGAGTTTCCGGCAGAAATCGGACTTCTTCAATCCAACCAATTGGCTTTAGCGCGTTGTCGGAATTTCTCGCGTACGGCGAAAAGAGAAAAATTCGTTTTGCATCAGTTCCTCGTTTTCCCCGAGTTAGTTGGTTAATTGTCGTAATTATCGAAAATCCATCGATCTAATTATCGCTAATTACACGCACTGTAATTGGCTCGTTCTCCTTCAAGTGTCGAATATCGAAATTCCATGTTTTGCGCCCTTTTCGTGATTTTTTAAAAATTCTTTTATGTAATTATCTCTAATTTCAGCCCCAATTATCCCATTAGCCTTGCAGTGGTGATGGGTGATGGAAGATAGACGTATGCCAAGTATCTTTCCAGAGTGCGACGCCTTGAAACAGGTCTACATTTTTGAAGTTATTTTTTTCTTCCAAAACAGGCTTTAAAATAAAAGCCCCGTACCCTCGTACCTTCGAATTGGGTTCGGATGTGAAATTTTAGAAAAGAGTGGGTCTGAACGGTTTTGGGTTTGTGGTGCGAGTTTCAAATTTTGAAAAAAGTTGCAAGTCTTTTCAAGATCGAGAAGTTCACGAATTGATGAACTTTTTTTTTTTTCGAAAAAATCAAACGTTCCGCCAATTCGTTCGTATATAGATAAAAATTTCAAAGCTTACGATTATTTTCCAAAAACATCGATAAATTGCTGGTTAATTGTCCAATTATCCCTGTTTTATTGCAGAACTACGACAAGTGTTTCACGGAGTTCTTCCAGAAGTTCATTGCTCCGAACTACAGACATCGCTACGCGGACAATCCCTGCGAGCGACTGCACGAGGCCTACAAGGACTGCGTCGAACAGGTGTGTGGGAGGATGGAAAACTCTCGTCAGTTCAGGAAGAACATGATTGTTCGAGTGAATGAGAAAGAACATGCAAAATCTCATTTCACTCTACATCTAACCTATCTGTCCTAGTCTCTCCATGTTTAATGAAAACCATATCTTCCTACTGATTCTCCAAGTTTTTCATTTATCTCGAAGGAGAGACCGTATTTTTCCTCTTTTTGGGAGAACTCAATATTCTTTAACATTGTTAACTCGGCAATGTCGAGTGGAAATAACTAACTTCTCACTTCATTTCCCTTGTCGAAATGCGAAATTAAAATTTGTCAAATTCCAGCGACTCAAAGAGAAGCGTCCTTTCGAGATCGATCTGAACGAGATCCGGAAGGAGTACCTCAATTCGGAAGAGGACAAACTGAAGGGCAAACAGGAGGGAACGGCCTAATTCAAGTAGGTTTTTCGAGTCAAAAATGAGAAATTTTGAAAAAAAAACCTTTTTTTAAATTTTATACCATCAATCCTTCAGGTCATTTAAAAGTTTGAGAAAAGTATATTCCCCTACAATTTCTGATGGAATTTCTTATGTTTTGAGAACTTGGGATTTTATGATATGGCAAATTTGTTTCTTTTAGAGTCGATTTTTGAAATATTTATTTTTTTCAGTGGACCACTCCCAACAACCCGTGTCTTCTCAAATGCAGGCCTCCTCAGACAACGCAGATGCCCGTTTCACGCAGCTGGAACGAACTCTGGAGCAGTTTCAGGAAAATGCCCGCTATCTGGGAGTGATCGCCAGCGACTTCACGTCCAGAAGTCAGGAACCATTCAATCAGAAAATTCACACGCTCACTTCGGGATTACAGGTAAATATTCGTATTTTACTAAAATGTTTAATTTTATGAATTTGATGGAATAGTGTGCGGAATTCGAAACAGTACAATGCTCTTCATTAACGTGAAATTGAAGCTTACTTGTAAAAATTTAGAAAAGAATAAACGTTTCACTGGTTCATTAAGAAAAGACACAGGCAAAACGAAAACGAACCATTGTGATAACCTTGCTTATGTTATTCAATTAAAATTTATTTCGATAATTGTTCGATTTTCAGGAACTCGACCAGATTCGTCAGCAGTTCAACGATGTGCGCGTGCCGCTCGAATTACTCAATTTCCTGGATGAAGGCAAAAATCCCCAGCTCTACACTAAACAAGTCCTCGAAAGGACTTTGCAGAAAAATAAAGAGGTTAGTTTCGAAAAGTAATTACAGATACAATTATTGCTCTGCACAAAAAGTCCATGTATCCTTCTTTTGAAACTTATTTCCAGGTAAACGGCAAAGTGGAAATCTACAAGAAGTTCCGCGCGATGCTGTTGAAGGAGTTGGGCAAAGAAATTCCTGAAGATACGCTCAAATATCGACAGGTCGGGAAATGTTTTTTTTTCAAATTCACTAAATCGAAAACTCAGCAAATTGTCGAATTACATCAAATTATAACTTTTGTTTGCGGCTTATTTTATTCAATTTTTATACACTTTCGAGGAAATGTTGTGCGTAAGTTTCAAAATTGAGATAAAATAATTCTTTCCACTGAAAATTTCGACAATTCACGCAGCTTTTGTTAATTTCAGATTCGAGAAATCGACAGCAAGAAAAGTAAGGGCGTTTAAACAAGGATAATTTGGATAAACCGTTATCAACCGAGTCACTTTTCTGACGCTTTACAGAGCCAGCTATCTTTCCTCATCATTTTTCCTACTGTATTTTACTTATTAGGTCACGAGCTTTCGTATAAGTTATTTTCACTAACCATTAAGTTTAATTGTTGGTTTGTTGAATTTGGAATAAACGTTTTACTCAATTAAACAAATTCCGAACTTATTGGGTTTCAGATAGCCCTGAGATATCTTTTAGCTTTTCAGAAGCTTCAGCCTCACGTTATTTTGATGTTGAATTATTCAAATTTGAAGAAAATCGATTTCTTTTTCAGAAGATCGTCTCAAAATGACGACATACAGGATCTACGCGATGCGGCCGGCGAACGGCTTCACGGCGGACACGATCAGATTCGTACCGCACTTCGTAGCCCTCAGTCTCAACTGGACCTACAACCACCCCAAGAGCGAGGGCATGGAGCAGTTCATCGAAGAGTGCTATCCAATCATCAGGTTTCACCAATTTATTCCTTCTAATTTCTGACTATTCTCTGGGGTTAACTAATTCTGAGTTGTTCTTTTGAATTTTATAACTTTTCGAAGCATACAATAGTCATCAAACTTTTCTTATTCGATTTTTGGATAAGATCGGGCGTTCAAAGACATTATATTTGCCTAACGTTATCAATTTTGGTATAATATTGAAATATACAGAAAGCTTGCATTTTCAAATTCCCCTATTTCTAGGAAAAACAACCCGCAAGTGCAATTCCGCCTGCATCGATCACAGACCATCTGGGACCCGTTCGTCGTTGGGGAGTCTGTCTTTTTTCTTTCATAAAAGATACTATCTGTAACGATGTTCTTGAGAACACGAAACATGGAGAAATAGTCTGGGAAGAGTGTTCTACACTATTCTACTTTGCATATCTCCAGCGTTTTCGAAGAAAATATTCAAAAATACCGTATTTTAGATACCGGCATGTGCGAAAGAAGGCGCACCGAGTCGGATGGTGCAACAAGGAGCAGATCCTCTCGATGGTCGAACAACTCTCTATTGGGGGTGACTATCGATTGAGTAAGCTATTTTTAAACAAATTTTCTTTGCAACGTTTGAAACTTCCGAGAAAATTAAATCTATCTATGAGTAAAACTACGGCGCATTTGTTGCTTACGGTGTCATTTATGAAACTAGGGCCCTAATATTACAGATTTCCTGCAACTTAAATATATTTTAGAATAAAAATTTTTTAAACATATATATTTTTCAGACCGAGAAGTACAACGCCGTTTGCCGCGAGGCATCGAACTCTGGGACAAGGAGACGATGGGTCACGATGTTTTCAAGGTCTACAGGTACGTTATCTTCAAAGATGAGATTTTTAAAAGTTCTATAAAGGCACTAAATTTTATGTACCAACCAACCAACCACCATTCCTCTCTAATCGTTTTCGTATAGCTACTTCTCTGAAGCATAATAATCACATTTTGAAAAATAGACGAAACTTGGAGGATTTTTAATGAAAAAGGCTGTAGATACTTTCGCTTCAAAGTTTTGAAGTGAACACCTTTGCTCCAAGACTAAACATTTACCCCACATGATTTTTTTTTTAATTTCTTTCTTTCATTGGGACGAAAGTACTCACAACCGAAAAAAAAAATATTTGAAAATCCTTGTTCGTTTCAGCAAATGGAAGGCGGATCCTCCGGAACCGAACGAGATCACTACGGAGAAGCATCCCAACTTCATCTACAAGAAGTACTGATCTTTCCCGAAAGGATACCGTAAATTCGATTACAGTAGTCCTTTTGCATTGTTTTAGCGAGTTTTAGATTGTTTGATACATAATTGTTATTGTTTTGTAAATTTCACAAGTAGGAAATAAACTTGTTCCATATTTTACAACAAGTCTTTCTCCATTCAGTTGGCTAATACTCTAACATACCTTTTCTGCTCATAACATTTACGTAACCTATCCATTTTTTTAGCTTCCAAAATAGTTTCGAATATGGATCCAGAACGAAGCGAAGATCAGCAATACATTCGTTCAAAATAGGATTTCCGAGGTAGATTTTTCATTTCTACTTTTATCCGTTCAAAAATCGGATTAAAAACTGGGTCATTAACAAAGTTCTGTTTGAAAAGTGATGTCATTTTTGAAAACATTTACCTATTATTTCCAAAGCACCAGCTACCTCTAAAATCAGACTTTCTAAATCTCTTTGAATATATTTTTTAATTTTTGAATTGCATTGCTCGAAGCAACCCCATAAAATAGACGAATAGCCCCATCGGATTGTCTATATCCACCCAAATCCTCGAATATCCTGCCATATCCGGTAGTTTGTCTTTGTGCTTTCATTTTGCTTGTTTCTTCCCCTTTTTCCTTCCAAGCTAACTCTAACGCTGTCTGGCATTCGGCTTGAGGCAATCGATTTGGCGACAAGCCTCCCTTCGTTTAGTCTTTTTCCTTATTCGTCAGTTCTGCAGTTCTTCAATCTTTGCGTCCAGGCATTCAGCAGAGAGCATTTTACATGTCGTTATTCTCTGCATTCAGAATCGCACAATGCATTTCCGCTTTGATTTTCTCATTAGCCAGGACTTTTAAGAAAATTTAATTAATTTTGGATTTTTGCTGCTACTTTTCAGGTTCTTCTTATTTTGGCAAGTTTTCCTTTCTCCATTAGAATGCCTCGAATTTCAAGAACTGCCCTTTCAAGGTACCCTCATCCAAATTTTGAAAATTCTAAGTCACCGAATTTTTCTCGTCATTTTAGATTCTGCAGATTTTTTCGCAAATTCAATTTGGCTAATTAATTAGCTTCTAGCCTCGTGGATGTGCTCGTAAAAATTCTTTGTAGTTTAGAAATTCCGATCATTTCTGAAATTTGATGCTCACTTTTGGCTATTTTTTCACGCATAATTTCGTAATTGCAATTGCTTTGTTTGGACAGCTCCCTGGTTTCGTTTCAAAAATTGATTTTTCTCGCATTTCTAGGCGAATTTGAGAGGAATTCCACTCTGCTCTTTTCTCCTCTCACTTTCAAAGAAAACGATCCTCATCTTTTGTCGAGACTCCATTTAGAAGAATAATCTTTTGAAAAAGAACTTGAATTCTCAAGCATCAAAATGTGACGGTTTACCTACCCTCTATTTTCATTTTTTTAGTTCAGAGTATCAAAAAATCTTGAAGATTCCTCCAGAAGAGGGCAATTTTTCCCAATTTCTTCGTAATTTCATAGAATTTTCGAAAACAAACGTATTTTCCAAATTCTAAAAAATCCTTTTTTCAGGTGAGGATGGACTCGATGAAAATAGGATGATAACGCTGGTCTGGTCGCTGATTTCGTCGCTCAGCGAAGTGCAGCAGAAACGACAGCTTGCAGAATTGCTGAGGAACTTCTTCGCTCAGCAAAAATATGCCAGAGACAAGAAGACGCTCGTTTGGAGACTTATCAGGTTGGAGCTTTTTTTAAATTTTTTTGGGAGCATATAACTAAAGGTTAGGAATTGCTGATTTCGCGCTATATCAGTAAAATGAGTTCTTTGAAACTCATTCGAATCATTTATTCAACTAGAATTATAAATTTGGTGTAAGTCATCCAGGTTTTAAATTGAGAAAAACATATTTTTGAGATACTGTCTGCCCGAGCAATTCATTAGCGATTTAGTTTTGTAACAAGAATATGTTTTCCTGAAACTCATTTGAATAATTCATTTAAATAAATTTCGGATTAGAAAATTTATAGTGATTTCTCAATCTTATGTTATTGGATAGTTGGATAGTCCTAGAATAAGTTCTGTAACTGAAACATACAAACGTCTTTAACTTAATTCGATGCAAGCTAAATATTTTCAGGGACACCTACAGTCAACATTTGGAGCCATCAACCAACAATTCTGGTCTGATTCGCCATGCGAGTGAATCTCATCTCACGACGGATTTGATCTTCCGGAATGACCAAATCACTGTACACTCAGAAACAGCTGAGGTAAGTAGCTCCGCTTTTCTTACAAATTTGGAAAGGATAAGTTTCTTGAAAATCAAAATAGCATAAGATGGTTTTAAAATTTAGAAAGAATGAAAAGTGAAATTTTAAGACGATCTTTTAGGAGCTCCGCCCTTCACAATGGCGATTTGGCACTTCGTTAGAGGCTAACTCAGACCAGGTAAAATCGATTGTCATTGTTTTTTGCTTAAAATTTCTAACTTTCAGGTTTACTTTATCGTCGAAACGAGCCACCGACGTGACGACGGACCACGGCAACTTAATACGATTCAGGAAGAGGGCAGACAGCTTTTTGTGAGTTCAGTTTTGATTTTTTAGCATTATCCGGATCCGAATACCTATCACTTGCGAGCAAAATGCATTTTATTTGACCCTAAATCGAAACATACAGGGAAATATAAATGATCATCGAACATGAGTGATTTTGCTCTCCCAAAAAATCATGCTGATGACCAATTTCTATAAATTTATATATTCAACTCATCTTTGTTTAACAGCTAGCTAGAATATTTTCCCTAAAATGAATTGTTTTCAAATTTAACACTTTTCATCAGGGGTATGCGGAAATTTCCGAAGAAAGATTTCCTCTTTTTTTCGTTCCGTTTTAAAATGAAAATTAAGAGTGAGAGGAAAGGGAAGAAGGAGGAAATCTTTCTCCGAAAATTTCCGCACACTTCTGCTTTTCATGATGTATTGTGCAATTACGATACTTTGATAAGTTCAAAAACTGCATAAAACCTTTTTATTTTTTTCACTGCATAGATGACTAAAATCTATTTGGTCAAAGTGATTCAATTTTGCCGATTTCAGTTGGATTCGTGCTGCGAGCGAATAGCGTGGCACCGAACTCGTCTGGAGTCGCTCTACACCTGCAGCTTTGCCCAGTTCGTCGAGATCGTCTTCGCCTTTTCCGAGGGATTTCTCTCCGAAAATCACGCCAGCGCTGTCGTCGTCACTCTTTACAGTAAGGCTTATTTACAAAGTGCTAAAAATGAACTATCTGGATCGTCAGTTGTTAATGGATGTTTTCGGAAAAAGAAATCTTATGAAATATAGAAATTCGGTTTGGTAAAGTTCTCATAAAATAAAAATTTCAGCTCTGTATGCGCCTCCCGATGGCACTATCTCGTTGTCTTCGTCTCCAAGTCGAACCTTCACGGAAAAATCGCTCACCGCTTCCATCAATGGACAATTTTCGGTAAACTTTTTTTTATCTCTTTATGCTTATCCAGGTTGCAAATCACTATGGGATTTTATCTTAGCATGTTAACAAATTTATGAAACATACTTCAAGAAGGTAATCAAGATTTCGCTAAAGATTTTTAAAATACGTTTCAATTTCTAAATAAGCTATCAAACTAGGAACGACGTTGATATTGCTTTATGTCGATTATTTTCATTCTAATAATTTCATTTCAGCGAGCCCTCCCACTATTGGAACAACTTTTCTGGGGCGATGTCGAATCTCTTTGTCGACATTCCTCCGAAAGCGCGTTGAATTCGCTCCGATCCACCAGTCGGTCCGATTCGGGGAATCTGTCATTGCGGTAACTTTCGCTATTTCTTTAAAGTCCACTATTCCAATTTCTTATTTTTACAAACGAA
The DNA here is from genome assembly GCA_002287525.1 of Diploscapter pachys. Lineage (NCBI taxonomy): Eukaryota > Metazoa > Nematoda > Chromadorea > Rhabditida > Rhabditidae > Diploscapter > Diploscapter pachys. The sequence goes on along the minus strand of LIAE01010474.1, from coordinate 96,607 downwards.
GAATCGATTCATCCTCGGGTTTTTCATTGGAACAATTTATCTGATTTTTGAAACATTTCTATACAAACTTGGCGAGGTGAATTCAACGTGGCGGGATAAGTTGTAGGGCTAGAAGAATAAGAAAGCGCTCTCTTACTTTGCATAACTTTTTAGTCATGTCGCGTCGTCGTGTTGAGTCCAAATGGTCCCAAGTGTCCTTTTCCAATATATCTTTTCTTTATTCGCGTATTTCAGGTACAACCGCCTCAGCACGGGTCGTAATCCGTGGGCTCAGCCCCTGTCCTCTTCGAGTTTTTCCTCGAACGCAGCGGAATTCCGTCTGCAATTCGTGGACCGGCTGGACTCCCTGCTGCAGAGCCGACCGAGCAGATTCGACTGTTCTCACGAACTGCCCCCATTCATCAAGTTCCTCGACAGCGAACGCGGAACCAGTCAAAGGTTAAAGGCTTTTTTCCTTATTGATTATTTGCGTTAGCTTTATCTATCTACTGAGTTTCAGCATTCTTGATAAGGAGATTTTGAAACATTCTGAGTGATCTGTGCATCTTTCATAAAAATGCGCGACTTCTAAAACTAACTTATCAATTTCAAGTAAGTGATAAACGCCGCAATCTGAGATCAGCGGCATATTCTCCCGAAGCTAGATTTGTATTTTGAATGAAACATACCTTTAACTATTGTTTGTCAATTTGATCGCTTTATGAATTATTCAATCTATCCTTCTGTCGCATAAAATCTACTTTTATTTCGATTTTTTTTCTCGAATTTCTAAAATCCCGCGTTCTCTGTTGTCGTCCTATCTAAATAGCGGCCCTCGAATTTTCTTGCGGAAATTTGTCGGAGGGTGAAAAATTGCACCACATGCTATGAGCCTATCAGAATTGGATTACTTCCTGTCACTAGGCAAAATACAGCCCTTCTGAATATATCTCGCTCAATAATAATGGATAGGCCAAGGAAAACGGCTGGCATAATTCTATCCTAAAGGATCTTGTCGTTCCTAATATTCTCCAGGTCAAATAAGATTTGCTAGTCTCAAATTCATATTATTCGGATTTTTTCTGTCTAGTGGCTAAAAGTCTATTTTCTAGATTTTTATTATGAAAAGCCTAAAAAAGAGAAAGGATGCACAACTTCATGTGCATTTTGAGTAAGTACCAATTTTCTCTGAAGAATAACTTGCCAAAATTTGATTATTGTCAATCCTCCTCGTTCTTCATTAAATCCCACATAATCTTGAAAAATCCATATCATTCTCGGAGCCTTATATTTCTTGCGTGATGAGATAAAGTTAATCTCGGTATATTTTAGTTCCAGAATATCGAATGAATTTTTGGCTTTTGAAACTGAAATTTGCACGCAAAGTCATGGGAAACCTTATCAAATGCATCGATAGGGGCAATCTTTTGAAGCCTACCAGAGGAGATTTATCTCTAAAATAGATATTAGTCGGAAATCTACTTTTCGAGTTAAGGTATATGAAATTCACCTTATTTTTCCGAAACACGTTTGAAACTTCGAAGTCTATTTTAATTTCATTAGTGTGCGATTTTCATTTTCTCATGCATTGGGTGCATTTCCAAGGTTGAATGAAAAATCTCTGCAAATTATAGCTTTTCTCACAAATTTTCCTCTTTAGCAAGTATTTTAGCAACTGATATTCATGATAAAGTAGGATTATTCGTATTGTAGTCTTTTGCTTAGGATATCTCAAATCCGATGTATAGAATTCGAAACAAAACCCTAGCTAAAACAGAAATCAGTTTTGCACTAATCTCTGGCGCTTTTTCTTTGGCTATTTCGTCTAAGAATATGCTGTGTTCTCCAAGACTAACTACGTATTCAGACTTACATTTGAGCACGCTTTTTCCGGAGATATCTAATTTTGTATGATAGGGGAATTGGTTTAAAGTGGATTTTATCAAACTCTTACAGAATTACTTCTTTATTATCACTTTCATGTCCAATAGTTTTTCACATCTTTCTGAAACATAATCAAATTGTTTTTCTTTTATCTATCCCTCAACTTTTGATTTTTCAGAAGCAACCACCGTCTGTCGCACAGTCTGCCGAGCTCTCGCAGAAACACGAAAAACATGGAGAGACTCGAATTGGAATTGCTCAGTCAGGATGAAGTCGGTTAGTCGATGCATTTTTTCAGTCTTACAAAAACTCGCTAATTATTGACCATTTGGCAGTATCGTTACTTTGTGAGCGGATAAAAACCTGAAAAATGGATAGGAATATCGATATTTCCCTTTCTTCAATGCTGAGCGATGTTTCGTACTTTTGCAAAATTGTCCAAAAATTCGATAAATTTTATGGACTCCTTTCTCATCAACCTATCTCCTCCAAAATCTCTATTTTTCACCAATTTTCAATCTGGTGACACATACAAATTGCGAATATGATGGTTCTGCAATATTCTAATTTCAAAAGCCCCCTGCGATATTGCATAAAGACCGATGTAGACTTCATGTTCTAAATCGTCTTCGAGGTTCTAATAACACTTGACTTGGGGTTTTAGCTGACTATCATGCAAATCAGACCTCACGGTCCGCCGCACTCCCGGGTAGGCTAAATTTTTGCGTGGGAGGATCGTGAAGCGGTCCTCGATAATTTTTGCCTCCATTCAAATGATGATCAGCTAATTTTTGACACTTCAAACTATATAACTAGATAAATTTATCTTTCGTCAAAGTCAAAGCAAAGGGAAAGTTTCACGCTTGATAAGTTGTCTGATTATTTTTGTTGTTTTTAGGCGTCCGTCACCGGGACAACGCGAAGAAAAAAGCTGCGGCCGCACGAGGAGAAGTGGATTTGGGAAAGAAACAAAAAAACGAGAATACCAAGAATGGGGAAGGTAAGAGATAAAGTGATAAAAAGAGATACCATGAGATAAAGAAGGACTGAACAAATCTTGCAAAACAACTATTGGCTAGAGTGTTGAGGTCTCTTTGTAATTGTACAAATTGCCAATTTCATTTTTATTTCTAACACAATATATTCGAATAGATTTCCAAAGAATTAGAAATAGAGTAAGGAAATTGTCTACTCAATCAACGTATGCGTCCCCTCTTGAATAGCGAAATTTAAAATAAGGTAATCCCGTAATCGCACTGACTGTTCAAATGTGAATGCTTGAAATGGAATTTTAGAATCTTTTGAAGATTATAAGATGAAGATAGCTTCTAGCTTTGAGTCTCTAATGCTAGCCATTTCTTGCTTTTGAAAAATATTTTCATTTTTTCAACATTGGAATAATTGCGAGTTTCATACCTCGAATTATCTTTTCTTTTTCAAAAATTCCCAGATTCTTTTCCAGTTCTACTTTTAGAGTTTAGAGAGTTTCTCAAAACGCAACCCTATTTTCTTCCAATTTCCTCGGCAATTCCATTCCAACTTTCATAATTAGATTTTATTGGAAGCGAATAAGCTTGAAAATTATATCCCAGACATTTTTCTTTTCTCTATTTTTCAAAGTTGGAAGACATTTTTATTTATCGTCGTGTGAATAATGTTTTTCGGAATTGATATACGAGACGTTGTCTTTCTACCATTTAATATGGCAAAAAAGTTATTTTAATTTTTTTTAGACAATTAGATTCTTTTCCATTTTCAGAATCTTTCAACTTGGCAACGGTTGCACCTGGCGAGAAGGAGAACTGCAAAGTGGCCAAGATCATGGCTAACAAATCAGGTATAAACTACTTATTTCTCTAAAAACATTTTTATTTTAATTCGTCAAGCTGATTGACAAATAATAAACGTAGCAAAGTTTATACAATTTTTGAAGCATACTTTATCAATCAAATAGCTTTTGTTGAATTAGTTGATTTTTGTATTTAAAATCTGACAAAGCATCGTTCCTAAAAGATATGTCGAAATTATTAATTTTAAAAAAATATACTTCACCTTTGAAGCAATTTTGTTAAATTGGTTGATAAACTCTAATCGGACGAAGCATTGCAACCAGAATATATGCCGAAAGTTATACATTCTTTAAAACATAAATTGTTTATTTCTGAACTTGCAGGTTTCAAAAACAATGCTCGAACTCCATGTTGCTCATTTGATTCAGAAAAAGAGGTCGCTGATTTTGCAGGGGAAGATAGTTTGAGGTAGAATTTCTAAACTAATCAAAATTCTTTCTATGCTTCCTTGCCTCGGCACTAATTTGCAAAAAAGACTCGGTAAAATTGAATATGGCTAATTAATGCAAATCCAACACAGGAAGTAATTAGCCATTTCTCATCTCGCATTCTAAATTCGCCGCTCTGTGCTCCCTAGTTAATCGGAAACTTCTGCATTTTCTCGAGCGAGCTCAAATTAGGCAAGTCCCCACAATGTACAATTTATTTAGATCCCGCTAGAATAAATTCGGTTAGAGAAAGGGAAAAAAGAGGATGAGAGAAAATAGATACAATTCATTTCTTCATATTAGCTTGTAGGCGTTAGGTGGCTTGGAAAGATTTTTGAAACTTTCGCTATTTTTGTCTAAAAGTAGGAAAGTTTTAAAATCTATTTTTATAGATGACCATATCACTCAGTCCTGTTCATTAACCACACCGTTCCTTTTTTTCCAATTCATTCCACGCTTGAAAGAGAGGGAGTCCACCCTTCACGTCCTGGCTTTACTATTCCTTTCATTGCCTTCATCAGCGGGAAGGCCGGCAAAGAAGGCGTGGCTTGCGTCCGTTAATTAACAGGATCGCGCGCATATACAGGGTGGAAAATAAATACTGTTGACAACTTTACAACGCCATTTGCATAAATGACGTCGTTTTTTTTATAATTTATTTTTATTTCTGAAGATCTAAATAGATTATTTATAAAAAAAAAAAACCAAATTTTCGTTTGTACGCTTATTCCGTTTTTACGGCGAAAAATATTTTATCAACAGTATTTATTTTCCGCCCTGTAAATATGCGAACATCTCAGCTTTCTTGCAAATTTATTAGTCATTCTCTTGAAACCTAAGAAAATCAATTCATCACTATTTTCCAAACCAATTTACTAGAACCGCAATAATTTGATACTTTCTGCGTAAACTTCAGAAATTGTTTATTTTGATCAATGAAATTTGACCTGACATTGGCATTTCAGAGCGGAATTCATGAGCACCGTGGACAAACTGCGTCACATCGACAGTACGATTCGGGGCGACGAGGACACGCCCCTTTGGCTCCAGAAACAACTTGCCAATTTCAGTAGGTTTCAGAAATGTTGTTAAAGTTTACGTTTAAATGAGCTGCCGATTTGGTCATTCCAAAACAAGCAGAATATGAAATCATCTCACCGAATTTCGTCTAAGTCTCAATTTTAGAAAATTTTCTGATATATCATTTGAATAGGCCTCAAAAATTTCCTCATAAAGTTTGTTCAAATTCTCTGATTTTCATCAAATTCTAAAACGTCATCAAATACCTAATGCTCTTATAAAATGGTATTTGATATGCTCCGTCTCTGAAATTTTTACTATCTAATTTTGCTATGTTTCAAGGCTTACATAAAATCAATGATAAACCGAAAGAGTTATTGGAAACTGCTTTTCGCTTGAAAGAAGATGCTATTTTTTCCAGACATTTTTAACGACCTCTGAAATTACAAACTCCATAAAAACTCGCCAGCTAATTCCATAAAATTTTATGCGCTCTCTCATTCATCCATTTTTCATTTCCCTTCTTTCCTTGTGACAATGTAGTTTCATGTTTCATTAATTTCCTTTTCTCTGCTTAGAAAATAGACTTTGTTCAAATTACCTGGATTAACGATATTCGAATAATTTCAGCTTCGAGTTCTGCCCCGATAAAGGAAAACGGATCGGAACCTAATCAGGAAGAGAAGAAAGAAGTGAACGGCTCGTCGACCACAGTGCGAAGGAACAGCGGTGCTAACAAATACCCTCTGCCCGTACCCCACGTCGAAATCAGCTACAATGAATGTGGTAAGTTTCAAAAATTGTCTTCATCTTGTGGAGCTTGTCAAGTAACAGTAATGATGTAAAGTAGCCATAAGATATTGATGCAAAAACCTCGAATATGTTTCGAAAATTTGTTTATTTTAACAGCCTTTATAAAATTTAGTGAGAAGTTATTAGCTATTTCAAATATTGAAGATTTCAACTCAAAACTGTTATAGTTTCAGGTATTCTTTATCTTCATATGATAGTTTGGCTGTTTTGTTAAACGACTTGGAAAATATAAAAATTATCTGAAACATATTCGAAAAATTCATATTTGAGATACGATTTGTTGTATGCTTCAGAGAACACACTTGTGCCACAGTCGGAAAGCAACGCGGGGAAGTACTGCGTGATTTCGAGGGAGAACGAGGGCTCAACTGAAGTGACTTTGCCAGTCAACAACTGGGAACGGGCTGAGGCCAGACACAGTCAGAGCCTCAGGCAGAATAGGCGAGACGAGGAGGCTAAACATAACAAGGACGAGGTATGCAAATATGCACAATCAAATTGGAATTGAATTTGAGAAAATACTGAAAACGTGGTATCTTGAGATTTTTGACTAAAATGTGCAGCCTTTGTTTTGTAAGAAGAAAAGAATAGTTTATTGGATAGATCTTATGCAAATTGATACTGTGATAAGATTGAGATTTCTCTGAAACTTTATCTTTTGGAAATTATCCGAATTGGCTCTAAAACTGAAGCGCGTTTTGAGCATTTCATAGACTAATCAGATAATCATCGATTGAAACATAGTGATTTAAGATGTAAGTGAAGAGAGAGGCAAAATAAAGGTTTTTGCAAGATGGAAACAAGATGAATGGAGGAATGAAAGGCCGCAGGAGAAACTAGACTTTTCATTCGACAAAAAGTCGGAAGGCGTAAACAAGCACACTCATTCTGCCCTGTGATAGCTGATAAATTTCCATCACTCGTGATCGATTTTCTTCTTCCTTCATAGCCCCAAAAATCTTGATCTCGTCTTGAAAGATAGATCCTGAAAAACAGCTTATAATTAGGTCTTTTTTTTTTTAGAAATTTAGGGCTAAAAACCAGTATTTCAACACTCATGATCGGGACTTCCCTTCAAAATATCTAAATTCCTTATCTTATCATGAAGAATAGTCTTTGCAAAACTTGCTTTCATCTTTTTCCTTGACATTTCAACTCCAAAAATCTCCCTCATGACCCGAAACAACAAAATTGTAGCAACAAAGTTCCAACCCATTTTCAACTTTATCACCAACTCGCAAAATTTATGCATTTTTGTCTCGATTTGAAACTTTCATAAAATTTTTATATTCTTCTGCTTTTCATATATGATTCATTTTATTTCTACAAGTCTCTGAGTACGACGAATTGCGTATGTCTGCGTTGCACGTTTTGCTCTTTAAATAGCGATCTTCTTTTTCATAAACTCTGCTAGTTCGAGCTATTTAATCTGAAAATTGCCTATCTTTTAAAAGGGGTTTTCAATTTGAATAGGCAAATTCCCCGGGGAATTTTAACGAACTAAACGATGTAAATTGCGAGCGAAGCACAGTGAACAGAGGGAAATTGTGACCGCTTCGAAGCTACGAACCCTCCAAATTACGCCCAATGACCCTCATAAATAGAGCCATTTTCAATTTCAAGGTTTTTTCTTCTTTTACTTTTTTTCAAATTAAACAATTTTGATAATAAATTTCACTCCTTCCTAAAATTGCGATTTTTTGCCCAAAAATGCTAGCTTCACGATGCAGCGAATCACTAATTGAAAAAGTTGATTCTTTTTTTCAAATTAAAAATTCGATTTTCAACTCATGCGTGGTTTTGCCTTTTGAATTTTGGTCAAATCGTACTTTGTGAGTTCATTTTTCGACAACACAGTTTGAGCTAGGTTTTATGGTCATCGTAAAGACGTCTGACAATTTAAGCGCGCTAAACTTTTAAATTCGCTATGAACTACGCGCTTTCAAAAATCAGTTAGGATATGTTTCGCATTTTCACTAAATAGGGACTTTCAACCTCCCATAGTTCTTTTTTTTTTCAAATTAATAATTTTTAATTTTAGAATCGCCTTCCCATCCTTGTCAAATCGCCACGTCGTCATTCTTCTGCCGTAGCGCCGGGCAGTCGTTTCGAGGCCAATAATAAAGGTAGTTAATTTATTAATTAGCCCAATTATCTAATTAGTTATGTTAATTGCCTTTTCCAGAGCGTCACCGTTCCATCAGCCCTGATTGTCACCCGCCTTGGCAATTCTACGAGCGCCGCTCACTCAAGGCTTTTTCAAACGGTATTTTGAACAACGATCATCACCTTGTCATTCCCCTCCCTACGACGAATTTTATCAGGCAGCTAGAAATAGGAGAAATAATGTGCAAAATATCGCAGTTCTCGAGAAGATAGTATTGGGGAGGGGAACAAAAGGATGAAGTGGTCATCATTTGTCAGTACGATCTACAAGTAGTTTAGATTCGAATTCCCTGTTCAGTCGAAAGTTGTCTGTGACGGGCTACTTGCAGAAGCGTCGTCAGAGTGCCGCCTCTGTGAGTAGTCTACGAGCCATGGCTAAACCGCCTTCGGTGAGTTTCAGAACTTTTTGAAATCGTGAAGAAAAAATTAATTTATCGAGGGAAGTGCTTTTCTTTGAAAACAATTAATTTTTTTTTGCGAAAATTGACCTAATGTCTATTTACTGTTCCGTTCCATTTTTAAGTGCTTCATCAGATTCCTGCTTACACTAGGCTGTTTTCAGATTCTGGTCTACACAGCGAACGATTCCGCGTTGTTTGCGAGAATCCGAGCGAACTTATCGTCCTACTTGGCCACTGATGAGTATACTGTATTCAACATCTCTGCGGAGTCCATCAGGAAGCAGCCCTGGATCGAACCGTCGACGGTAAAATGCTTAAATTTTGTTTTTTAAACCTTCAAATGAATTTGGAATGCGAAAGAAATTGAGAATTTTGCTCTAAACTCGTTGTCGATTTGATCAGGCAAATTAAAAAATAGTTTTATGATCAAATATGTTTTAAAAATCTAGAAATTGTATAAGTTGAAGTACCATTGATATGTTTTACTACAACTTCTAAATTCACGAAAGCGAATCATTTTTCAACTTGAGGCCTGCTTGGTGGTCGCTCAGACGCGAGAGCTCGACGATGCTGCCTGGCACAAGATGCAGCTCTATTTCAATCAGGTCCAATTTTGTTCTCATTTTTCTTAATTCGTCCAAAATTAAGTATAGGAAAGTTCTGGTTGCGAATACTTTTGTCCCAAAGAGCAGAGGAATAATGCGAGAAAGGCAATCCGAAGTAACGTCTGGGACAAAAGTATTCAGTTGTGGAATAAGAAGAAAAAGCAATGCTAGAAATTATTCTTTCAATTCGTAATTTCATTTTTTTTTATTTTTCAGACCGGAAAAATCATTTTCGTCTGCCAAAACCACCTGTTGTCGAGTTTGACGCACTGTGACTCAACGAAGCAGCAGGCGGACCTGCTCAAAATGGCCTTCGGACCCTGCAAAACAGGGACCATGAGCAAGGACTTCGAGAAGTTCCTCAAGAAATCGCTCAAGAAGCTGCTCAAAACCGAAGAAGTTAGATCGTCTCATTTTCAATTGAAAAAAAACGGAAATAAGCTGCATTTGAATCATAAATTTTAAAAATAGGATATCGTTTCAATTAACTAGTTTTGTTTCTTGCAAATTTGAAGCTGACATTTCAGATCAACGAAAAATTCGCTGCCAAAGATCTGAACGGCGGTTTCAGCTACACAGTGGTTCTGAAGAAGGATAAAGGTATCATTTTGTTTTAACTAAAAGTAATAATCGTTGAAAACTCCAGACCAGCCTCTTCTGCTGTACATGCACAATAATAACTCGCACCACGCATCGGCCGTGTTCTCGGATGCGACAACCGATCAGCTGCTTTCGCCAGGTCCGAGATTTTCGTTAACTTTTCAAACGTTTTAAAGAAATATTGTTGTTCGTGGTATTCTCGCTAAATTTAATACATTCATCTCAAATCTTAATGTCGTAAAATAGAAAATTTCGACAATTTGATTGAAGACTTGACGAAATTTGTTAAAATAGTTCATCTGCGTTTCAAAAAAAATCTATAAATGCAGTAATTGATCAGGTACCTAATTTTTTGCACTGATCTTATTTTAAATCAAAATATTTTCCTTCGTTTCTAGCAAGCCGTCTACTCCGCGACCTGGTCTCCTCAGTGGGCGTGGCCGTGTGCGACGTCGCCATCCCAGAACTGACTAAGGCCGTTTTCGTCGCCCAGGAAGATTCCCTCTTCGAACATTTGCAGGCTAGCTTTTCCTAAGTCTCATTTTATTTTGTTAGGAATTGAATGAATGATATCGGTCGTGCGAGATAATTTTAAATTATGTTACAATTTTGAAACTTATTCAAATCGGATACTTTAAGCAAAATATGTTTCTCGCAAAAACGAAGCCTTAGGTTCGAACAGGCGTGACATATTATTACTGCTCTGTAATGTTTACTAAATTTCGCATTCCTTGAAACATATTCCATTTCAGGGAATCCGTTACGGTGAAGAAATCGGTCAAACTCCGAAATTGTTCTTCCGGAAAAGCGAAGTCGCTTCTCAGCAGGGAATGCCTGAGCCGAAAGACGTTTTATTGCCTGTAGAAGTCATGAGCAAGTAAGGGATTCTGAAGTTCGAAAAAGTACTAGAAAAAGTTACTGTTCAAATTTTGGAAAGAAAATTTAAAAATCCTATGAAAAAAAAATCAAGGAAAGAATATTTATTGTGAAAATTTTAAAAACGTAGATAATAGTTGAAATAGAGATTTTCATATTTCAGTGCCCAGCTGCTGAAAGAGCCCTCAACGTCTGATGATTCCTTCGACTTCAACGCGTATTTCAACAAACTTTCGACTCAGACGATGGGCAGATTCTTGCTACATGTTCCAGTGACCACGACCACGATGGATGTTTCGCAGAGGTAAAATCTGTTTGTTTTTTTTGGAAAAAAGAAATTGATGAATTTGCAGTCTGAACGACTGCATTCCAACCCTGGATGGAGCGATTGTCATTGCTGATCAACAAGTCAAAGGAAAAGGTAGATTTTTCTTGAGATTTCTTAAACAAGTTTCAATTTTGGTTGGTTAAGAAGAAAAGTCATGAAGCAGCACTCTGATTTCAGTAGCTGCTACTCTAACATTGCCAATTTAGAAGGATTAAAAGTTGCAAAGAGAATTCAATAATTCAATATGTCTCCAATTAATCTGAATACACCTCATCTTATGTGACTTGAATGACCATAACCCTTGGGACAGGCTAAAAATGATCCAATTGCATAAATGTCAACTGAAATACTATCTTCCATTTCTAGGTCGAGGCAACAACGAATTCATTTCCCCTGTGGGCGCAGCGATGTTCACGTTCTCATTCTGCCTACCCTCCTCCTGCAATTTGTCCCGCAATCCCTCGTTCATTCAGCACGTTTTCGCTGTCGCTCTGGTCGACGCAGCCAGACGGCTCAGCGGGCATGAGGTTGAGTTGCATTTTGGATTTCCGACCGAATTATTAGTATAATCCTTCATTATATTAAAATGGCTCAAATTTCTGAAAATTTACTTTTGAAACATTTTTCAATTAGTTAAAATTTGTATTGATTAGAACTTGTAAAATACTTCGCACTAATGCTGAAGAAAGTCACGGTGATTAATGAATAGATTTAAAACCTATTAGTTTTTGATTTCAGGATTTCCCCTTGTTCATAAAATGGCCAAACGACTTCTATTTCAACCGATCCTACAAAGTCGGTGGAATGTTGGCCACCTGCAGATGCAGAGATGATTCACTGCTGGTTACTATCGGTAAAATTTTGTATTTTTAACTTCATGAATGAATTGTTTATGTTTCGACAATAGGTTAGATGGCATCATTGATTTGGTATTATGCCTGCTTGAAAAGTAACCAACGAAATCATATCTGAAATTAAATGTTTCAAAGTTGACTGCTAAATATTTTGCAAACTAGAATAGCCGATTATTTAATGTAATGAATTGTAATTTACAAAAATCTCAATGAGAATTCGCAATAATACGACACGATTTTCGCAAAATGATTCACTATTTTCTACGAAAGTGCCGCATTTTTGTAACTGCCGTCGCAATGATATGATATTTGATGTGTTTCACGAAAGTAATATAAATGCATGGGAAAATATATTGCCGATTCTGTTGCGTTTTGTATTAAAACTCTAAATTTGGTAAATTTCAGGCGCTGGAATCAACGTATCGAATAGCAAGCCCACCGTCTGTCTGAATGACATGTTGCCCGAGAACAGCGAGAACCCACTCAAACGGGAAGAGGTCATCGCCGAGACGCTCAACCGATTCCAATGTCAGAATTTTATTTGATTTTTAAAATTGTATATGTTTCAAGGAATCTTGAAATTTACAAAGGAAATTGACGAAGCAGAGCAATCTCGCTTCATTACCTTTTTTATTCATCATTCAGGCAAATAATATTTCCTAAAAATTCAAATGATCAAATTCAACAAGCGTGTAAGTTTCAAAATTTCTACAAATGAGATCAATTCTTCAAGCTGCGATAGTTTTCATCTTTTTCACAAATAAAGACTTTTTCAGACTGGCTGACGATTTACGAAATGAAAGGCGACAAAGACGTGCTGAAGAAGTACTACGAGTTCTGGCTGCACAAGTAATTTTAGTTTTTCTTCTAAAAATGTAAATTTCAATTTCCAGCGGTCAAAACATCACTCTCGAAGACCTCGGTGAAAAAGTGATCATCCAAGGCCTCGACAAATATGGATATCTGCAAGTGCGCTCTAAGACTAATTCGAGCAAGGTTGGATTTCCTGCATTACTGTAGATTGGAGTTTTCCTAACTCACTTTTGAATCTTGAGTTTTATCATGAAGCGAAAATTTTATCTGGAAATATAGAAATCATTCAAAATTGCATTCTTCAGGTTTTTTCCTTATTTAAAAAATGCTCTTTTCCAGATTTTCTCGGTTGGAGACGACGGCAACACTTTCGACATGTTCAAAGGCCTGATTCGACACAAAACGTGATTTTGCAATCCCTTTATGAAAATTTCAGAAATTTAGTGATATCTCTGAAAATGCCTTTAGATTTTTTATCTCTTTAAAAATCGACATAATTTTATAGAAATGCTTAGAATTATTTATTAAACGATGGAAAATTATGCTAATTTACGGGTAAATTTAAGCACAGCACAGAGCATTGGCTTGCTAGATGTGATATATCTTTCTCGGATTAAAGAGCATTTGAAGAATTCTGGAATTTTTAGTTAATTTTCAAATCCCTAAAATCCGAGTTAATGGTAGGAGATTCAATAATTTACCATCCCTTTTAAATTAAGATTGTTATCGGTAAAATGAAACTTGATAAATTTGATCACAAACCAAATAATTTTATTGTTGATGATGAAAGCTTTAGTTTGGCACGCTTTGTATGCTATATCTGCACAAATTTTAGTGTTTTTATGATTGTTGATCAAATTTTAATCTTTTCCCATCACGCTATTTCACTTGCACTAATTTTTCCCTTCCAGATTGCAGTATCTTTGCGGCAAGTGATTTGAAATTGGCAAGTAGCTACCGTAGTTATCTAAAAATTGAAGAAAGGGACAATTACAGTTCATTTGAGATTTTTTAAAGGAAATTATGTGGTCGGCGTAATCTTTACCCATCTGTAATGTTATGAAAATTATGCTAATTAGCCCCAAATTATTCAAAACCCATAAACTAAAATACTGAATAGCTCTGATAAATCCTCTAAAACCCCGCGGTCGGTCCGAGATTTATCTGATTCAACAATGAAGATCCGAATTTGGAAAAGAATGTCATAGCTTTGAGCTCTTTTATTATACGGTCTACCTAAATTGAGATATTTGGTCTAATTAACGATAATTGATGATAATTATCTTACATCCTCTTTGGTGTTCCTTCGTCCAAAACTAAACCGAATGCACTTTTTCGATAGTTCGATTGATAGACCGCATTCGGTTAAAGCGGAACTGAAAATTAAAATTTTTCAAGTAAGTTTCATACCTTTGCTAAATAAAGCTAATTTATCGAAGATCTAGTATTATAATGATAATGGCTTCGCTTATCTTTTAAAGAAAAGAAAATAACGTTGTCGTTTACAATGTGTTTTAAAGGATTTACAAAAATGGCATTGCAATACTTTTCTCATTCCATTACTTTCTCATTGCAAGCATTCTGTCAACTTTTCTATCAAAATTTTTTATAATTATCACAACACAAGGAAAAATTTGAATGTTTCAAATTTTTGTGAAACAAAAGAAGGCAGATCCTCATAGCTTTTTGGTTTCATCCATGTTAAAGTTCCCACCTTGGATTTTCGTCTAACGTGCTGTGGCACGCAGCGCAATAGCTGGAGATGAAGGATTTGCACTTTTCGAGCAGCTCCTTCGCAGTTCCATCGAATGATTTCACGGCCACACTGCTGAAATTCGGCAGCCTCTGTCGGTCCGCAAAATTTATGTTGACTGTATCTTTTAGTTCTTCCTAAAAGTAATTATTTTGAAAGAAAAGTAGAAAATACGCCTTTTTGAAAGTGCCACTGTAATTTGTCCACATACTGATTAAGACTTTCCAAGAATTCAACAAAAATCATTGTGAAAAAGACGGAATTCTCTAAAAATAAAGCTGACCTTCAATTTCTCCTCGAAATAATTGCGAACTTCTTGAATTTTTCTGACATCTTCTCTTAAATTTTCGACGACTAACCGAGCCGCTTCACCCAAACCGACTATCATCGGAGTATTTTCGGTGCTAAAATCGATTTTTTTCTCAAAAATAAAAGAAACCACAAACCCCGCTCTCCGTCCGTTTTCTTGGTTTCCGCCTCGAAACATCGGAATGAATTTTAGAGGAAAATCCTGTCGAATTACTAGTGCTCCGATTCTAGGACCGTAAAACTAAATTTCTTTCCTTAAAGCTGAATATTTAAATTTTCATACGAAAGTAGATTTCTATGCTTCAACGGAATGCAAACATTGTCGAAATGCTTGCTATTTGATAGGCAGAAGAAATCTGTTACAATTATTAAAGTCACTATACCTTATGTCCAACAATCGTAACCGCATCAACATCCAAAGTGTACAAATTCACATCCAATCTCCCAATGGCTTGAGCCACGTCGCTATGGATCGCCAAATGAACGTCTATAAACACTATCATCTAGTTGGGGTAATTCAAAATCGATTTACCTCGTCTCTTCGCCGTTTCTCTCACAGCCCTCGAGATATCAGTTAGCGGTTGAACTAGCCCAGTCTCATTATTCACCAATTGCACGGTGACCAGGACGGTATTAGACTTTACCGCATCCGAAATTGACTTTGAATCGATTTTCCCGGTTTTCGGATCGGGAGATATTACAGTTAACTCTAAAATTTTTACTATTAGAAAAACTGTCTAGAAAAAAAGTAAATTTAACGATCCCGTTAAAAGGAATTTAGAAATTCTTTGGAACATACCGATATTGTTTTGTTCGAGTTCGTACTTCAAAGGTTCAATAATCGAAGGATGTTCCAAGGAAGTCGTCACGATATGAGGCAACACTCCTCTCGGGACATTTTTCATTGCAACATGGATAATTAGGGCGTTTGCCTGAATTTTGGGAAAATCCAAAACTAGAAGTCGAATTTGCAAACCTCAGTTCCCCCCGATGTAAAAGTAACGCCATCTTTCGGGACGTGCAACATTTCACCCATGTTCTTTCGAGCCTCATCGACAGCGTCTTTGGATTTCTGAGCTAAAATAATTTTCTTTATCACCACCAAAAAAATATTGTAGTTTGAAACAATTGCAAAATTTGTAAAATATTTTAAACTTATTTGAAAATTTCTAGACTTTTTGCGCTTTGTAAACAAGAGATCGAAAGTTCAAATAATAAGATCTTCGCATTTTACGCGGACATGTAAAACTTATGACAATCTTCGGAGTTGGAATATCTTCAGAACCAACCTATCTCATAGGCACTCGATGGGTTAGCCCATAGATTTTTCATCGCATCGACGATTCTTTGCTGAACTCGGTCGTCAATTTGCGTCGTTGCATTATTGTCCACGTAAACCGGCTCTTGTTCTTGAATGTACCAAGACATTTTGAAAACCCTGAAAAATGGTGAAATTTTAAAAGTTGAATTTTCGAGATATTTTATCGGTTAGAAACATCTCTGATTTCAAACATCAACAAATTTTTTTCTTGTTAAAATTTATTTATCAAAACTCTGAGATCATTTGGAAGAAAAATAAAAAAAAAACGAGTTGAAACGAAAACATTTTGAGCAAATAGAATTTTAACAACAACGAGAACAACTAATTTTTGTCAAGGATGAACGGAAATGTTACTATTTATCAAATTTTTAACAAATCTACCGTTCAGTTCTGTACTTTTCTAACTAACTGGAAAATAACCAATAGACATGATTTAAATTTACCATTATTCAAAATTCAAGCTTATTTTTGATTATTTTCCAGTGAAAAATTGACTATCTACAAACTATTCGACTACAACAATTTTGCAATTTTATGCAAATTTCTGGAAGATTGTAGAAAGAAAATTTGACTAAACTTTGAATTTGAAAAAGGAAGTTTTGGCTGTGAGACTGTCGAGTTTTCGCTTCGCGACCGCATCGTCCAACTGATCATAGTCCTGAAAGTTTGAATAGCTATTTTTATGTTTCAAAATAAATTAAAATTTCTCTCCGTTTAGAAATATAATGCGCGAGTAAATGCTAAAAAATAAAAATTGAAAAAAAAAACCTTTGATTTCCTAATTATAAGTTTCACAAAGATAGGAAATATCGAGGTTGTTTCCAATCTTGCTTCACATAAAATAAAACGTAAATTTCATAAGTTTTAAAGATTCTTAAAAGCCAGCATATGCTCGCAATATTTCAATCGGTGCGTCCTATGCTGATCTTCGGATAAAATTCTCACGGCTAATTTGCTGATCTCTCCATATCCAGCGAGACAGGGTCTCCCCGCAAGCATTCTATCAGCTATTCGAACGATGTCCGCCTCGGTCACCGCGTCGATCATCGACATGTACTCCTCTGGTTTTCGACGGTAGCCATAGCCCATCACCTAAAATGGAGAAATAGGAAGAATTTATAGGGAAAAACGTGTGAACTTGATGTTGTGGAAAGTCACTGAAATAAACGATCCGATTTTTTTCTCTCCTACTTATTGTCATTCTGTTTCATGTAGCGATAAGAGCATACAAAGAAATGTTTGAATTTTTGAAGAAAAAGAATAATTTGGAAATTCCAACCTGCCGCACAGCGTCCTCGAACTGCACAGGTCGCATCTCCAAATTCATCATCAGCTGCGATTTGAGTTGAGTTTTGGCTCTGAAAATTCAACTTTTTGAACTTTTATATCAAAGTTGGTTTTAAAAAAAAATAAAATTTTACCGTTTGAGCTCATCCTTGGCTACGCCTTTGTTCAGCACCAGGAATTGTTCAGTCAGAACGACGAGCAAATGGTTGACCTAAAAATTAAAGTATTGGAAGATAAAAATATAATAAATGAACCTGAGCAGGATCAGTGGAGCCATAAACGGTAAACAGACCAGCGTCGTCATACGAATAGTTGGTCGCTGTAGCGTTGTAGATCCAGTGGTGTCTGAAAATAAAAAATCATCTTTCAAAATTGTAGAATTAATAAAACTTGTCCCTAAGAATTGAAATGGAATAAGAAACTGCCGTTGGAAGAAGCGATATGGATCAAATTTTTGTATTTTCTTTTGAATTTACAAGAAAAATGAAACCTACTTATTCAGCACGTCGATGTAGAGACGAGTGTACATGCCTTTTCCTGAAAAGAGTCAAAATTTGAACTTTCCAAGGGAATAAAAGTTACCCGGTCCACCCGCAGAAAACGACCCGCCACCACCGAACAGGCTTTGCAAAACGCAAAACGGAATGAAATCCGGATCTCTGAATTCCAAAGATTATTTTTGTAAGAAAAAATCAAGTACTTGTATCCAACGCCCTCGAATCCGATGACAACATGCGCCAAATTTGGATAGGGCCGACCGACAGAGAGACCGGACAGGTCTTTTTCAACCTGAAGTTTGAATGTTCATTTTTTAAAAATAAATTCTATTAGGTTGACATTTTCTAGTAATGTTGATACTAATTCACCATTAAATTCAAATATTATCAAATGATTTTGAAACGTATATAAAATAGTTCTAATGAATGAAAGCAATATCTTGAACTTCAGTAATACAATTTTCAGCAATCATTCAAATTTGAAACCTATTTCAACTATTTATGAAAAATAAAAATAAAAAACTGATATCTCAATTATCCAGGAGAAATAGAATTGCTTAATGAACAATTTCCTCAAATATAAAATTGCCTTGAAACCTACTCTGATCTGCCCGGGCGCGTACTGCGCAATCGAGTTATCAATTGGGGGCAATTTGTTGAGCAGCAGGCCTTTGTCCACATTCCACGCAGCCGTCGAATAGTCGAAGTACTTGTGTACCGCCTTCATCAGGGTGCCCTGGTCAACGCCAACTCCTTAATTAGCATAAGAAATAATTGCGGATGGTTAAACTCATTGCTAACTAGTATCCTCACATC
Organism: Diploscapter pachys; assembly: GCA_002287525.1. Lineage (NCBI taxonomy): Eukaryota > Metazoa > Nematoda > Chromadorea > Rhabditida > Rhabditidae > Diploscapter > Diploscapter pachys. The sequence goes on along the minus strand of LIAE01010474.1, from coordinate 78,007 downwards.
AAAGGCCATTTTCTACGAGATAATATTACATTTTGGTGAAACTTATGGGAAAAACTTGAAGGATATTTTTGGATAAAATTAGCTACGATAGTTCTTTCAAATCCTTCGTAATTGTTGAAAATTCCGACTCCAAGTCGTTCAAGATAAAAATGCCGAAAAGTCTTGATCTCAGAATAGAAATTACCTCCAACGACGATTCTGTCGGGCGTGTGGTACTGGCTCATGAAGGAGAAGACGTGCTCCTTCGTGATCGCGTGGATGTTCTCTGAAGGGGTGAACTTCGAAAAACCCAGGGTATTGTCGCGGAAGGCTGCCTGGAAAATCTTATAAAATGAAATATCTGATTATATTTCACAAAATAAATTCGTGAAACTAATGTTAAAAGCTGTAAATATTTTTGTAAGTTTCAAGAAAACTTGAAATGTGTTAGAAATTATCCCCGGTGTTACATGTGAAATTAAATATAGAACTTAAAAGTAGAAGGAAAAGAAAACCTTATGAATGAAGTCAGTGGTGAGCGGCGTGCAGTCGATCAGATCCTCCATGTCCTCGTTCTCGAATTCCGTCCGCATTTGGGCCTCTTCCAACTGGAAAAATAAGAATTCCTTGACTTTCATCAAATTTGAAAGCAAAATATAGCGTTGATAAAAAAAACAACTTCTTGAAGAAGTTCAATAAGTTAGAAAATCGAAATTTCTTCGATATAGAGGAAAGATTAATTTCAAGAAGTGAAAGATGAAATCTTTAAAAATCCCGAAGAAAAGAAAGATATAATCCGACCTCTTCATCAGTGATTCTGGGTCTCCAAATGGCGTTGGCGATGATCTGCATCAAGTCGTCCACACCGTCGATGTGACAACTCGCCGCGAACAGAAATGTGTCCTGCAAATTCCAAATGAAAAAAAAAAAATATTTCCTAGTTACTTCATTAAAACGATCATTCAAACATTCTACCCATTATCATTCTTTTGAAACTTTTTTTTTTAAATTTATTTTTAATTATTACCCTAGTACTCTGGCAGTCGATCATTCCACAGTACTTCTCGATGACCGCATGGATTTCGTCTCTCGAACTGTGTACGTTTGAGCCCTGAAATTATTCTCGAAAAATGGAGTAGCTTTTTTTTTTTAATTTCAAATATTGCCACTTTTAATTGGTGTTTTTCGAATCCAGATGAGCAACTCAAAATTAAACTTTCCGGAAAGTGAAGCTCATACAAAATAAAGAACAAAAATGAAATTTTACCCCGAAAGCGAGTTTCTCGATGAGATGCGACACTCCATGTGGGTAGTTGGCTTCATAGCGGCACCCAGTGGCTATCGCTACTGAAAAACAAAACCATGTATGTCTCAGGAAACTCTAGATTAGGTAAACGTTCCGGAATTTTGATCGGTTGAATTATCACTCGTAACTAACCAGACAGAAAAAGGATCAAACTTTCTGACATGGAAGATGCCGCAGGATATTGTGATTTTCTTTCAAAGAAAGTGTAGAGATTATTTTAGATTGAGTTTTTTTTTTTAATTTACCCCCAAGAGTGCAAAAATCGCCGTAGTGAGGCTCAGAGATGACCCTGAGTCCCGAATCGGTCTGCGTGAGGATCCCATCGAAGTTCTTCACGAAATTGGCCGCCACTTTGCTCGGCACGATTTTCGCCTCCGTCTGGTTCAATTCCAGGGGCGTCGACAGGGGAACGTGGGAGATGTCCTGAATTTTTGTTTCTCTAATTCGGAATATTTCAGGAAAAATTTTAAAACATTATAAATTTGCCCACCTTAATTTCAAAATTTAGAAACGATTTTGCATCATTTCATTTCAACTTTAAATATGTACCTTGGATTTTCCGGAAGAGGTTGCGATTCTCCGGACCAAGTTCCGAGACAAATTCCGTTGCAGGTGCAACATTCTGAAGCAAAATGATTATTCCTGAAAAAATAAATTCAAAGAATCAAAACGAGGAGGAGAAAAACGAAAGGTGACAGCGTAAAATGGAAACGCGGTTTATGTAGGTCTCAGAGAAAAGATATATTTCAAAGTTGAATACTTCGTCGTTAACGCAGCAATTTTATTGTTTTCCAAAACCTATTTATTTTAACGATAAAAAGCATAAATAGTGAAATTTTAAGCGAAGCAAACTTCAAGGTGCCAAGAATGTCGATATTTGTCAGAAATCAGCTTGAAAATGATCAATTTTTAGAAAAAGATCTTACTCTGCGGAGAATACTTTCCTGAATCGATTTCGAAGTTGTAAATTTAGTCATTTTCAAAAATTCCTACTAAGGTCAGAGGAATTCAACGAGATTGCCGAGGATGATCCTGAGGGTGTCTGGTTTGACAGACTCGCGTCTAACAGTGCCGACGTTCTCTGCAATGCGGATCGCGATCAGGTGCACGCACCGGAACATACGGTTGTCGTCCAGAACTAGTCTCTGGAAATTAAATTTTCATAAGAATAGGCTTTTTAAAATCATCTGGATCATAGAAGGAATAACGAATTTAGAATTGAGCGAATAATTTATGAAAGCCTCGAAACGTATCATAAAATGCTTGTAAAATCTTTTCTGGGATAATTTGATTTGGAATATAGGCCAAGAATAACGGTATTTCGTTCTCCCAATAATTTTTATGGAAACTTCAAAACCTATTTCACCGATTTTCAAGCCCAACCTGAAACGTTTCGCACGAGCAATAGCAGGTATTCTTGAGTGCGTAAACGCAGTTGTCCGATTGCGAGGAAGGAGCCACCTTAATTAGGACAATGATCTGCTAATGACCAATTATTCAGAGTTAATCACCTCATAAATGCCGATTTCTTTGCTGTTCGTCTGTTCGTTTTCGTTCCTTTTGATCTTCAAACTCATCGCTTCCGACAGGCTCTTGAACTTTGTTTCCGATTCGGAAGTTTCTATGTTTTTTTTCTAATTCTTCAGAAAAAATGAATTAAATTAAGAAACAAACCTGGATCGCTTTCTTTTTCCTCGATTTTGGGAGCGTCATTCTGCGTCTCGGGATCGGATTCGTTCACGATTTTCTCAATCCCTTGATGTTTCAGAAAAAAAAACGATTTTTCGACAAACCTTTTCGCCGATCGACAACCATTTGACGTTTCTTTTGAGCGCGATGTCGAGAGCCTAAAATTAATTTTTTTAAATAGATTTTAATTGATTTTTACCAAAATGAGAATGCTACGATCGAAGAATTTGGACCATACGGCAAGGGCGCTCTCCAACTGCTGCTTGTCGTCGGGCGATTGCACCCGGCCGAGCGTCGAGTCGAACACGTGCGACAGCTTCGCGAAGAACTCCGCCCGCGGATCAGACCACTCTGAATTTCCAGATATTGTCGAGTTTCTTCAATTTTTATCTATTTTTTCGTGATTTTTTCCAAAACTCACTTTTGAGCACCTCAGTCCTCGTGATTCTGACGACCTCTCTGTCCTTATCGGAAGTAGAATGTTCGTTCATAGTTGATTTCTGCAAATTCAAACGATTTTTAAAAAATTATAACATATTTTTTAAATCGCGCGTGAAAACAGATCCACTTGCCCTTTTTTCTCGTTCCTTTTCTTCCAATGATTTTTTTTTTCATTTTTTTCGATTTTTTAAAACAATTTCAGCTATTTTCAGGTTCGTTCAACCACAACGACGGCAAATGTCGAGGCGAACGTACATAAGTAAGTCGAAAATGCAAAAAAAAATGTTTTTCTTGGAAAATAAAAATATTTTCAAGGAAATATCAAATTTTGAGGCAAATGGGACCCGAAGCAGTCTATGCAGATGAGCTACGTGCGCCGACTGGGAGATCGGGGCGGGAAAAATCCGAGTGCAAGAGGGCGCGGCAAGGGCAGGGGGCAGGTCGGTTGAAAAATTGAAACTGTTCAAAGATCTTTGAAATTTCGAATTTTCTTGGTATAAAAAATCGAAAATGCCTGTTTTTGAGAAAAATTTTAAAATTTAACCTGCGAAGTGATTATACAATAAAGAGGGTTGAATTTGGAAGAAAAAAATGCACCAGAATTGAAGAATTTTCAGGTTAGCACGTTCCAAGCGGCGACTGCAGGAATTCCTCGCAACCGGAGAGACGATGGAGCTGGAGATGAAGAGGATGAGGATGAGGAGCCCTATAGGGATAATGGTGAGAAATTGGAAATTCTGTATGAGAAATGGCAGAGCAGTCAATGCTATATCGTCGTGGCCTTTTGTTATTTACGGATTTTTGAACAGTACACTTGTATCAGGAAGCAATCGTCAATATAATGATAACGATGGTTTACAAATCCTATAGATCTCATTGGATTTGGGCAGGGGATAGGAGATTAGATCGATTCTTAGTCGAGTCGAGGTGATGAGATCACAACATCAGAACATATCAGATCATGAGGAATACTCATTCCTCAGGTATCTATAGCCTTCGTCTGGTTATTTCATTTTAGATATGTCAAATTCTGCAATAAATAATCCTAGCTCAATTCTTGAGTGTTAGCTTCTATTCTAAACTGGTAGTAGCTTAAGATACTATAATAAAGAGATAATCAATCATCTTTATACCCTACGTAAATATGAAATTTGCGAAACATATGAATACAGTTTTCATTATCTTGAAAAGTAGTAGATATTGAACTTGAAGGATAATTTTAGAATAGAATTTTTGCTTTATTTCAATAGAGAAAAAGTTGACTGATTGAAAATCTTATTAACGATTTTATAAGATATCCCTGAAACATATGAAATAACTCACTCTTTAAGTTTTGAAAAGATAAAGTTTATTTTGAGAAGAAGCGGACGACCCACAGCAGCAGGTGCGTTGGTACGACACTCACGCTCCCTCGAATGCAAAAGCTATGTTTGGTGGTGCGGAGGCTGGGACCTCCACAAACAGACGCACTCAGGATGATGAGGGTGATCAGTAAGTTGCTGTTTTAATAGAAATGAGCCTGTTGGAGGGTGCAGATTGTTCGAAAATGAAAAATATGTACCTCTTGATTTCTTGAAACAACCTCGAATTTCTCTATTGAGTTTCAGTAAAATTTTCAGCACTTCAAATATTTTTATCGAATATGCTTCGAGTTTTCTACAACTTTATTAGATTTCCAAACAGTCCGATCGTAGTGAACAGCCAAAATAATTCTAACAAAAATGATACTTGTCAGAAGCCGTGACGTGGCCGCTCCGTCGGTCCGTCGCTACGCGGTCCCTGTGCGCACTGTACAGCGAGTGGGTCTGTTCGGGAACGCAAAACAGTCCGAATGCATCCAGAATCTCGACCAGGTCTACCCCAATCTGCAAAAAAGAGTGCGATTTTTCACTAAATCTAAAGTGGGGTTAGAAGCACTGAACTTTTGTCGAAACTTCGAAATACTTGATGATTCTGTGAAACATTTGGCAAAATCACAATTAACCTCTCTAGTTCTTGAAGTTTTCTGCTAAATTTTTGAGAATTCGGAAGAACAATTTCATAGCTCCTCGAAAAATTCAATTATGAATGGTCAGGTGCAACGCCAACTGAACGCGATCGCTGCGCCCGAGGACGACGTCGAGTGGATGCGGGGCAAAGTGCCTCAGATGCAGGCCGGTAATCGGGAAATGGAACATGGCAAGGAGAGGAGGCGAATGCACGACGATATGAACGAGGCAGATATGGGAAGGTTGGGATTTTAAACTTTCAAATTTTTGAAAATCTTCCATCATTTGAGGGTAATTTTAAAGTATAAGTGTGTCATAGAGACTGATAAATTATCTATATTCTATCTTTTTATCATTTTATGAAAGTTTTGAAACGCGATTCATTGGATTTTTTTACTTGGTTTTACGTTTTAGAGGTAAACTATTGGTTCATCGGAATCTAAATTCTCCAACAAAATGAAATATCTCTTGCAACATATCTGAAAATCGAGCATATTTTTAGAGGTCAAGGAATGTTCGATCAGCCGCCCTCTCGCCGAGCCTTCCTCTCCTCTCCCAACGCCGAATTCCAGCAGAATGACGATGTCAATTTCGGTAATCTTATTCGATTTTTGAAGAAAAGTCCCTTTTCAGATCTGCAACCCCAAACGTTAGCTGCACACGACAACAGGAGAAAGAGGACAAACTCCCAGAGAGCCAGGCAGCGGTAAACTGGGTTTAATCTTTCTTCGAAACATTTTCATTCAAAAATGATAATCTTACTCTGAAATATGGAATGTGCTATTCTGAGCCGAGAAGGTTGCAAGAAGTCACAAAATGAGACAATACTTTTCTTTATAAAATCCCCCACATATTTTGCATAGCATAATTTTTTTTTAAAATAAATAAGCTGTTTTTCAAATAATAAATCAATTTTCAGTGCCGACCGCTACGAGGCAATTCGACAGAGAGTGACCTACACGACTCGACTGATCGCTGAAGATGACGAGGAGGGAGAGGCTGAGATATACGATAGGGTAGGGCGAAAGTAAATTTGAGCGAGAAATCGCTTTTCTTGCAATTCAGAGCCCTCCATCGTCTTCGTATAGAGAGCCGGAGGACGGTCAGAGGAAAACCACGTCCATGTTTGCGAGGTTATTTTTAACATTTTATTTAAACAATTTTTGAAATTCATCATTTCTAAATTATCTTCTATGTATTTTAGAATGTTTTTGAAACATATAGTTTTTAAATTTTTGTTAATTTTCAAAATAGGTTTCGAGAAAATTATAACTTTCAAAGCGAAAACATCGTCTGTTGTTCACAGAAATGTTTTAAATAACAAAGACGATTGAAATGAAATAAGCTCGATTAATTGCCAGCCCTCGCATGCAACTGCCTGTGATAACCGACCGCATTCTACAGGCCCTGCCTCCCGTCTACCTCAGGGACGATACAGTCGAGAGCTACGATTCGGCTGTCATTGGTCAGCATTTTTACATCTAAAAATTGTCTTTAGAGAACGCAAATACTCAAATTTGAATATGAAAAGCTCGAGCAAAATTTGGTAAACGAAATCATCGATTTGGTCTTCGAGAAAAGCTAAAGTTTTGATAGGATATCAATTCCTTCAAAAGATAGTCTTCAAATAAATTCCACGCATTTATAGATTTTCATTGAAGCTATTTAGACCCATTCGATGAACGCAAAAATAGCATTTTACAAAAAAAAAAAAAATTCATAGGCATTTTGGCTGAGAGCATGAGGGTGAATAAGATTCGAAATCAACTGTTCGCCAATGCGACGGAGATTAGCGAGCACGACAAGACACAGGATAAAGCCATCAGGAAGAAACAGGCTACGGTTAGGCATTTCCTTAAATTTGTACAATTTTTAAACCTAAGTTAAAATTTCAGTGCGTATTCCCTTTAAGTCAAAATTCTCCTCTAAAATATTGTTGTGTACTCTCTCATGTATCACTTTTCTATAGGGAAATTTTGTCTTGCATACTCCCTTCCCTAAAATTTCTCATTCTGGCTGAAGATCTTCCTAAAATTTTGCAATTGTATTTTGAAAGCTAACTGAACATGATTTTTTGCTCATAAGATAAGGCAGATATAAAGTTCATTTTCTAGGTTTTTGAAAGAATTTTAACATCACGTTGAAAATTCCCTTACCTAAAACATTTCATATGAATAATTTGAAACATATAATTCTTATATCGAAAATTGATTCTGCCTAATTTCAGGCGATGAGTTCGTTCCTAGACAAGACGCAATGTCTGCATAGCGATGATTTGGAGGACGATTCAGATGAGGGTGAATTTGCATCATATTTATGCGAAAATCAAAATATCCATTTTGAGCAGATGATCGGGATCCTTCGACTCAGCCCAACAAGAAAAGACGCATCTTCGCCAACACGCATGAAAACTTATTCGATTCGGATGAAAGGTTAGATAATTTTGATATGTTAAAATTTAATTTAATGCTAGAGGTACAACATCCGATTTAAATAGACTTGATGAATTTGTATTAAAAAAATCAATAAGTGTAAAGTTTATATCTTCGGTATCCATTTATGACTTCATTAGAAGATCAGGAACATTTAGGACTATTTAATATATTTTGTCTTTAGAAATATATTTGAAATCTTTTTACTTGGTATTGTGAATGACCGACTATTTGAGACGCGATAAAAGGAGTGTCTTTCTTCCCTCTCCTGTGAGTCTCGGATGCGTGAGAGACGAGCATCTGTTCATTAGGCGATTTCAACTATTGGCTTTAACGAAAAACGAATTTCATTTATGATTTCCCTGAAACATGTTATTCAAGAGAGCGAGATCAGGAAGTCCTCGAGGAGTTGGGCATCAACATTCACTCGCTGAGCCCGCTAAATACGCCCCTTCTCGAACATCTCTTCAACGAGACCATCTCCATGCGCAACATGGACGCTCTCATCAACAATCAAACCCCCAGTGAGGTAAAATCACTTTCTATTTTCTTAGCATATAAGGTTATATATGGAATAGCTCTGAAAGTAAATTCTGAATTGGTAGGAATTTTGAGCCAGTTTCGAAAAATAGTTTAATTTGCACTTTGAACAAATCGGATTCCTATTATTTCTTATCCAAAAAATGCCAAATTTATAAGTTTGGCAACATTTTCGTTGATTTGTTTGAGTGTATCAAAACATTTCTCAGATCAACACCAGCCCCACATTCCTTCGCAACATGATCACGCCCACCAATCGAACTGGTGAATCAAGCGATGGAGTGTAAGCATTTTTCTTTCTAAAACATCAAAAACTCGTATCTTCAGCGGCTTCTCGTTCTTCAACAAGTCGGCTCCGACGCCCGTCGACCAACTTCTTCAGGGACAGTCACAGCAATTCATGTCTTTTGATACGCAGGTAAATCTTTCTTTGATAAAATTGAAGAATCTGGTAAATTTTTAAAAGGGAATAACTTTTAAATAAATAAAAATCTAGAGAATTCCGGAAGGACCATTCGGAATAGGCCAAACTTTTCGCTAGCATGTAAAAAGAAAACCTGAAAAATCTCCCTTTTATGCTATCTTCTTTATGTCTTTCTTTGCACAATAAAGATTCATATTTTCCAAGTCGTCGTTATCTAAAAAAACTGTTCACATGACTCTGAATTCAGCAGTTTAACGCGAACTTCGACAACCAGGAGGAATTCGAGAATCAGATGGAAGAAAAGAAAGATGAAGGAAAATATAGTAGTGGGGACGATGAGTCCGACCCTCAGTTCAGGGCCATCAGAGAGCAGTTTTTCCCTAAGATCTAGAACAACTTATTATTCCATTCCACTTTGCCTCATACAGGCTAGTTCACTTTTCTTCCATTTTATGTCAAATTATTCATTAAACATGTATAAGGTGGCTAGTTTACTTTTAGATTTAGAGAGAATGCTTGAAATATAATTCAAGAGAAATACTTACTGTAGAGATTTTGAAGAGCTTTAATTCTTCGGTCATTGGTATGAAGAATTTAATAATGGGTCAAATTGTTCATTTTCCTATGAAATCTTCCAAACTCTTGTGAATTTTTATCTAGAAATGTTGGGCTTTGAGTTTTATTGATTGTTTCATTGTAGAATTATTGTAATGTCGTCTAGTTTTGCGTTATTTATCACTGTCTTTTTTATCATAAATCGATGCCTATGTTGCCATTTAAAGAAACGTTTATTCGAGATTGGCTCTGGATCATTTTGAGATACTTGGTGTACAAGAAAGGTGTGCATGTAATGGGGCATTTTCGAGTTTTGAGAAAAAGTTTGGTCACTTGACAAAAATGGGCGTATTTTGATCAAAATGGATGAATTTTGAAGCAAGTAGAGGAATGCTGACGCGAAAAGGACGTATCTTCTTGCCTGCGTGCATGCTACCTATCAACCTGCCCTAGTCATCGTCCATCATCTTGTGATTCCTTCTGTCCACCGTTCGCAGCTCCTCATCTTCATCCACATCAGAACCGATCTCCTGAAAAGTATCAGGACTGATTTAAGTCTGAAGTTTAGCTATTTCGAAAACTTGAAGTATCATATAGATCGTCACCACATCATGTCATTAGTTATTGGGGAAGGCATGTATTATCTTTTTCCTATATATCTCGTTCTCGATGTCCCAAAATTTACAAATCCCTGCATCAAGCTTAACATCGATATCACATTTTATTGTTACCTGCTCGAGCAGCGTGTGCGAATACACGACGTGCGCCTCCTCCTGCGATTTCGATTTCCGCTTCTTTGATGTCGTTGCTAAAAGTGCTTTTTGAGTCGATTTCAGGGAAATATATTTTTTTTATGATTGATTCAAAGATATTGCAGAAGACGATTTTACGATTATCCATTGGGAAAAAGAAATACACCGGAGTGATTTGGTTAGGTTTCAATTTAGATACATTTGTTCGTTGGAAAGCATTTAGTTATTTATCGAAGAGCTTACTAGGAAAACTCACCTAATGTTATACTCGGGGCATTCGAAAACAATTGGTGAGAAAATTAGTTAAAAAGCGATATGGCATTAGTTGAGTTTAAAATATCTTTGAGAAAGTAGTGATGTAATGAGTCGGTGTATATTTCATTATTGGTACATTTTGGATAGGAATTATCTTGGGTTGTTAGTCCGAATTAATTTAAAGCAAATTTGAATAAATCCGTGAAACCAACAAGTAGCCTCGTATCCCTCGATGATGATGCTCTTCGGTCTGATCTTGGAGAAGACGTCTCTGTGCAGCTTGGCGGCCTCGTGTCCGATATGTGCCGCATCGAAGGCCAGTGTGAAATTTGGATCGGGGTGCTGCATCGTCTTCAGGAAGAAGTTGAACTCCAACACGCACCGCTTCGACACCGGACGCTCCAGAATCATCGTGATACAACCCGATCTGCAATATAGAGAATAGTAAGTCTTTCTAGGAAGAAGCTGATCTTCATGAGCATAGGTAGCTGATCGAAATTTTCGTTGAGAAACTTAGAATAAGAAATTGAGCCTCCTTAATAAGCTATGGTTTCTTTCCGTGAAAGTTTGAATAGAAAATGACTGACTTGAGGAAAGTCTCTCCGAGTTTCTTGACGAAAGCGACGTCGTTGAAGGGCGCGTGCTCCCCGTTGAGATCGTGAATCGTGTCGCCCACGCAAAAAAACTTGGCCGCGTACGACTTCGACTTCACGTCCATTACCATCACAGTTTGCTGAAGTGTGAAAAAATAGTTGTGAAATATTCACTTTGAGTATGGTTCAAGTTAGACATCGTGTAATAAAATTGATTTTCCTAGAAGCGATCTTCAGGCTTTTAGAATAAAGAAAATTGAAAATTACTTTTAGCTAGTTTCTTTTCTATAAACTTTTAAAAATACCTTGTGAGCAGTCATGGTGAATCCGATTTGCGATAGTGGTGGCTCGTCTTTGTCCTAAAGTTAATATACAGTAATTCTTTCCCGAAGATTCTTGCCGATTTACCCGTTTGAAGGTAAAAATGGAGTAGGAGCATCCGCGTTTGTAGATGAAACTGCGCACTTTGAGCACCTTGTAGCGAGATGGGGTCAGTGGCTCGATCGAGTGGCGGCGTGACACCATTAGGTTGCACTGCAAATGAGATTTTTAGAGAATCGCGATGATGCCATTTGAGGATTTTATGAATTTCTAAACATTCAAGGTTCAAAAATGAACTTATTTTGAAAATTTGCATGCATAACAATGAATGTCATGAATTTTGGAAGAAATCTAACTAAAACTGAAAAGATGATGTTAATGAAGACCAACCTTTTCACCAGACAGCAGTTTGGCGGTGACCTCCTTGATGTCGGCAGCTCTGTGTCCGTTGACTTTGAGGATTTTGTCGCCGTTGATGATTCCACTGCAATTTCAAGACAGACTTCATTTATCTTCATTTCATTCTACCTGAGCAGACAGCATTCGCCCAACTCGGTGACCATCGGATTGCCGTCGTGCATCTCCAGAACGATGCATGGCTGCGCGCTCTTTTGTTTTGGCTGAAATTATCAAGAGTTACTGCTAATTTGTCAAACTAGAATACATATTTTGGGGTGTAATATTCAATTTTTTTCAGAAGAAATGAGAACGAATTGTTTCATATTTTAGAAAGTTGCTACTCACTGGAACACAGGTGAAACTCGTCTCGATGATCGTGTAGGTGCATTTCGGTACAGCGACGATCAGGCTTTTGCTCCTGAAAAGGCTTAACTAGAAAAGTGAAGTTTAATTTATTTGAGGAATGCATAACATCAGTAAATCTTCAATTTGCATCTAAATCACGTGGGGCTCTGTGAAGAGGAAGGAGTGAGCGAAAATAATAAAACGGTTTATTTATATGGATGCTAAAAATAATAAAGTGGAGAAATGTTAGACAGACTGCTCATAAATGAATCATCAACTTATAAGTTTGGTCTTAAGATTTAGAAATCGTATAGAAATTAAAAAGCGAAATGAAGTATTTCACGACGACTTTCCAAGGCGAGAATTCGAAAAAAAAATTGAGTGCTTCTTTCATTTTCTATCGTGGTCAATCAGATGGCGTGAACACCAAGATGCTTTCAAAAGGTTTCTTTTCCAATTGGTAATTGATTATGGGAATCATAAAGGCACTATTACAAATGAAAACAGTTATTAATACTTCTTTTTCAACCTCAATTTCATACACTTCTATAAGAAATTGAAGTGAGGTAAACAAACCAACTTCGAGAACCTTGTACAATGCTGAATTTGCCACACTTCTAACACCTATACACTCGGTCAGACAACCTTGTTGAGTCTAGTTTGAAGCTCTCTTTTGAGCAAGATCATAATTTCCGAGACTTTTACGAGATTTTCGAGTTTTGTACATTTTTCGACTCACATTTTCCCCAGAGAGAAGACGACGAGAGATAAAAGTTGGTAATGAATTTGCAAACATTTTGGTTTGAAATTCAGTTTTTAAATTCTTCAATGAATGCATTTAAATTTCGCGCATTCTTACAGGTGTCGGATAATGATGAAAAAGCTATTTTCTGTGAAAACCATTCTGAATCTGACATCAGGATTTTTAGATTACTGTAACTCTCCTCTTTCTCCCATTCATTTCTTCCTTCCATTTTACTCGTCATTTACGCGCTCTTCGTTTCTGCTCTGGCTATTTTCTCGTTCTCATTTGTTGTTTTTTTCATTTTTTCACTAATTTTTAACTATTTTAATTTTTCAGGGAAATGCGGAACAGTTTGGTTCGGCTGGTTCGGAAGAACTGGCTGACATCAATGTTCGGGGGCGGATCCAAGACGACCGCGGTCAGAAAGGAACTTTCCGAAGCACAGAGGGTGGGAATTTAAATTTCTTTTTTTTCGGTAAAGTTGCTGAATACTAACTGGATCGTACAATCTTTATATTTTCCAAAACCAAAAGACTAACTATTACAGCTCCAAAGTATATCCTTTTCTTGATTTTGTGAAACTTATGAAAAAGGAAGATTCATTTTTTTAAAAATATTTTTAAACAATTTATTCTATAGAAACTGTTGTCTCCACTGATATTGGGACCTTCAAATTCGACATATTTGATTTACCTATTTTGAAACTTATTTCAAACCTATGAAAATCGAAGGAAAGTTTATATTTTCAGGAGAAGCTCAAATCGTACACACCCTCGTTGACGGATGATTCTAAAAGAGGCAAAGCTGGAAAGGTATTTTCTATCTTTCGAAGAAAGGAAATAAACAGTAATTTTCAGGGCACTTCGGTCTCGTCATTCGTCGAAGAATCCGAACAGTTCCTGAGCGATCAGTTCGACAAGGACCAAATCAGGGCCAGGGGGTCACTTTTTGAATTAAAACAAATAAGAAATTACTTATTGACTCATTAAAGTTTCACAATGATTATTATTTTTCTGAAACCTACAAGAGTCAAGAAATGAAATTGTTAGGATCTTTCTTTAGAAATTATACAATTCTTTTTCTTGAAAATTGTCGAAGAGAACAACTAAAATTGCACTGAAATGAGCCAACTCCAAATAATCCTTCTATGAAATCTATCGAATTCACGTATTCATCGATTTCCAGATTTCTGCCCTACATTTACAACTACAACCCGCCGAAGGACATCGCGAACACGATCGAGGGAATTGCGAAGGAACTGCTACAGGTTAAAATTACTTTATTTCCGAGAAAATAATCAAATGTCAGGAAAGCGGCAAGAAATTCGACTCGGACAGTGTCCGGAAATTCGAGTTCGAACGCGACAATGAACTAAAATTCGAGGTAGGTTTTAAAGAGATAGATTATTTTCTGCTGAAATTTAGCTTTCAATTCTTCACGAACATTCTCATCTTTCAAATTCTACGAATATGTTTCATTAAATCTTTATTTATTTTTAATTTTACCCGAAATTTGGAATCGGCCTTTCTTGTATCAGAAAAAATCGCATTTTCAATTTTAGTTAATTTCGCGAGTGGCGGAGGAAGTGTCCCACTGGCCGAAGAATTCCCATCTCGTGCACTTCGACACGATTGGGGACGTCATCGAATTCTACCAGCAGCCCATCCACAATATAACTCATTTCCAGAAGTAAGATATTTTTTCCTTGAGATAAATTTCTGAAAAAAAAACCCTGACGAACAATATTTTGGGAATTTTAGTGCGATTTATTGTTTTCTTTGAAATCTACAGTAAAATATGCTCATTTAGAATAGCCCGTGCGAATAATCTGCCTAAAAACATCAGCATTTTGGAGGACGCTGTACGGTTTCACCCCGAGGACACCCATCTTTGGCATGGAGGTTGGGTTTTCTTTGCCTATTTTTTGAAAAGTTGAATAAAATCGACACAATTTGTAGGATGACTAATCGAGATTACCGCTAAATTATATTACAAATCTATCCAGACCTGAAAAAATCATAACGCAAAAGTTTCGCACTTCTGAAAGCAACGAATTTTCAGGAGTAACCGCATTCCCAGGCCAAGGCGGACAAGTAGTCACCCTCCGCAACAAACGGCTCTATCGAGAATTCCGGCCGAAAGAGGAGTGGTACGAGTATGAAGAAGAGGTTGGGATTTGAAATTTTTATTTTAAAAACATGAGAATGAAACTGAAACTTTAGAACTTCGATTACACGCCTGTCGACAAAGGAATGCCTTGGGATCCGGAAATCACCAAGAAAATGGACAGGTAGATTTATTTGAATTTTCCATTGAGTTTCTATGTTGGAGTTCAGTTCATTATGACGAGAAATAACATGTGGATTTATTCAATTTCTGAAACTTATCAATTTATCTTCATATAATTTCGAAAAGGTTCATTTTTGTAAGAGATCACTGTCATATTAGGGAGAGTCCTACAGATGGAATTTGCGCAATTTATGAAACTTACAAATTCATTTTTGAGAAAAAGTTATGTTTCATTTCAGTATCAGCAGCAAGCGATATTCCCTGGCTCAGAAGGGCTTCATCGGCGACAACGTGACGAACACCGGGTATACGGTAGATTTGAGGGACAGTCCGTTCAGGGATCAGAAGAAGGCGAATAAAAAATAGAAGGCCGTTTTTGGAATTTTATTTTTGGAGAAAACTCATATCTTTTGAAAGGAGATTTTCTTATGGAAATTGATGAATTTCCTCTAGCAGATCTCTTTTTTGTTCCAGAAAGTTCTAGATTTGAATAGGATAGTCTTTGATTGTTATCGCGTTATTTCAAACGTTGTTTTTCATTGTAAAGTTGAGTTTGGAATAAATTCATTTTCAGGAAAAATCTTCCGAAAAATTCAAAGTCGCCCCAAAGGCTCTTGAATAAGCATCTTGTAATTCTTATCTTTACTTTGATTTTCCGGGTCAGTCTCTTGTGAAATTGCAAAAAAAAAAATCAAAACACGACATTTTGATGGACCTTATTTCTGAACGAGAAGAAAGGCGAAAAAGCACCACTTGTCCGATGTTTTCCCCGGGGTTATTCGGCTTCAAAACAGCCGTGTGGGCATTTGCAAGCAGCATTCGATTTTCGCCTCTGGCACATCTCTTGATTTTCCTCTCTACTTCCTCTTGGGCATTCGCCTTTCTTATTCTCATTTTCTCTCGGCAAAAATCTCAGTCCCATTGATTTTTATCATTCCCCAAAAGAATAATTGTTTTCGTCCAATTGATGATACCGATATCAATTCTCACGTTTTTGACACGTTTCAGCGTAGTTTAAAAGTGTTTACGACTTCCACTTTCTTGCTGTATATAGTCATTTTTTCGACTGGTTTAAAACTCTTCGAATGGTTCTAGAAGTTGATTTCAATTTTATGAAGTCCCCTGAATCCATAATTTCTGCAAATCTTCCTTTTCTCCAAACCTCTTCTATATCTCCTTATCATTTTTTTACTTTTCCTCTCTAATTTCTGCCTCTAAACCTATCTCTCCGCTCATTTCTCCTCTTATTGCTGATCGATGGGCAGGGATGTGAACGGCCGAGAAGAAAAGAGACGAGAAGAGAAAGGGGTGAGGTAAGGCTACGGCCGGTCCCTCTTTCAAATTTTTCAATTTTCTCATTTTCTACTTTTTTCATTTTCTATTATTTCGTCTTTGTTCTTTCTTCGTTGATTTTTTCTCCAGCTCAATTTTCAATTTCAAGGGCAAAATCGGCAATTTTCGGTTTTTCCTTCTTCAAAATCAAAACTTTCAGTATAATTTGAAAATCTTTGAAAAATCCTTTTTCTCTTTCTCTTTTTTGCTGTTTTTCGCACTCACTTTCTCTCTCTCTCTTCTGTTTTGCTCAGTGGCAATTATTCTGCTTCTTTTTCTCTCTCTTCCCCTACTCTATTTTTCCCTCTTTGAGCCAGTCCAAAATTGCATCAGCAGTTCTTTTTGACCGCGTTTCGAGCGGTCGATTTCCATGTTCTTTCAGAATTATTGATTTTTTTCTTCTGGAAATTCTGGAACCCATTCAATTTTATGTTGTTTTCGAGAGTCGCGATCTTATCAAATTATCAGGACTCTTCATTCACGTGTGATTCACGCTTCTCGAAGTATCGGCCGATTTTTCTAAAATTTTCAAAAATTCTTAGAAGAGACCAGACAATTTGAAAACCGATTTCGATCTCTATTTTCGTCTCGCGCCCTTGATTCCCAATTAACTCCGATCGCTCGATTGCCCAATTATCTTGTAATTAATTAATTTGATTTCAGCCGTCAATCGTTCCTCAGAATGCCGATCACGAAGATTCACGCCCGTGAGATCTACGACTCGCGTGGAAACCCCACTGTCGAGGTCGATCTCTACACGGACAAAGGTGAGATTTGTGCAAATCTCTAGAGAAAGATTGTGATTTGTTAAACAAACAAAAAAAAAAACTAATGAAAATTTTCTAATTTTATTTTTAAAAAATTGCAGGAGTGTTCCGCGCTGCTGTTCCTTCCGGCGCGTCGACGGGCATCCACGAGGCTCTGGAGCTGCGTGACGGGGACAAGGCCGTCCACCACGGCAAGGGCGTCCTCAAGGCCGTCGCCAACATCAACGACAAAATCGCCCCTGCTCTCATCGCCAAGGTTGGATATGAAAATAAGAAATGAAATTAATTTTCGAAAAATTTCATTTAGAACTTCGACGTGACGCAACAGCGCGAGATCGACGAGTTCATGCTGGCGCTCGACGGGACCGAGAACAAGAACAATCTGGGTAGGAAAAAATAATGATTTGAGAAAAGACGGTTGTGTAGTTTCTATCAACTTTTCTAGAAAATATTTTTTTTTTAAATCTAAAAATGCAGATGGGATGATGTTGAAATTAAAGTGAACCACGAATCTCCAAATTCAAAATAATCTTCATTTTTAGGAGCGAACGCGATTCTGGGCGTGAGTCTGGCGGTGTGCAAAGCAGGGGCCGTTCACAAAGGAGTGCCTCTCTACAAGTACATCGCCGAGTTGGCTGGAACTGCTAAGGTACGTCTGACAAACGCGAAATGAACGAATAGGTTTCAACAAATAACAATTTAAAAGTTATTTCTCTACCCACAATTCTTGCTTTGGATGCTTCGGATTGTAAATTGGAGAAAAGGATGACTCGAGTCGAGAAAATCCTCTTCAACAGCTATATTCTCAATCATTTTTTCAAGGTTTATAAAAATTGAAAGAGCGAAATGTGCGCTTCAAAATGCGCTACCATTTTGATCAAACCTGCGGATCAATTAATCGATACAAATTTTTCTCATAAATAACGAGTTCAGGTGATTCTGCCCGTGCCGGCTTTCAACGTGATCAACGGCGGTTCTCACGCGGGCAACAAGTTGGCCATGCAGGTCCTTTTTCTTAAACAAACTTCAAATTTTTAGAAAATAATGATAACGCCATTTTGATAAAAGAACAATAATTCGATTTTTATAAAAACATGACTTTTTAATGATAAAGATTTGTAGGAGTTCATGATCCTGCCTTTGGGCGCTACGAGTTTCCGCGAGGCGATGCGCATGGGCTCCGAGGTTTACCACCACCTCAAGGCTGAGATCAAGAAGAGGTACTTGGGGAAATGGGATTTTTGCTGAAGAAATTGAGTTGTGTTTACTTCACAGAAGTGCTATACCCATTGATTATTTAGAAATTGGTTCTAAGAATACTTTTCTTGAAGCATACATAATTTTGAGAGTTAGAAAAATGGTGAAAGATATTCCAATTTAATCTTTCTTTGCAAACAATAAAAATAGTTCATTTCTGTCGGAAAGTAGCTTTTTTAAACGTTCAAGGTTTTTGAAAGTTTGCGAAAGATAGATGACATTTTACATTATACGATCAATCAAGAAATGGGTAATCTCGAAACTTATTTTATTAGAATTTTTTCAGATACGGTCTGGACGCAACTGCGGTGGGCGACGAGGGCGGTTTCGCGCCGAACATTCTCGACAACAAGGAAGGACTCGACCTGCTCAACACTGCCATCGAGAAGGCCGGCTATTCCGGAAAGGTACGAAATAAAAAGCGCAAAATGAGAAGAAATAAAATTCATGAGTCTTTTATAATCGGGATTTAATTGAGAAACTAGTATTATTGTGAATTCTTGAACGAAATTTACCCATTTCGTGAAACAGAATATTTTCGTAATCTTTTTTTTTAATCGAATCCATTCTATTAAAATGCATATCCTTTCCCAAGCAATTATGCATTTCCTGAAACACATCTAAAAATTATTTGCAGATCAGCATCGGAATGGACGTGGCCGCGTCCGAGTTCTTCAAGGAGGGCAAGTACGACCTGGACTTCAAGAACCCGAACTCGGACCCGTCGAAGTGGCTGACCGGAGAGCAGCTCAGCGAGTTGTACCAGTCGTTCGTCAAGGAATACCCCATCGTCTCGATCGAGGACGCTTTCGATCAGGACGACTGGGAAAACTGGAGCAAGTTCCATGTTAGTCGAGGAAAAATGAAAATTTTTTTCAAAATTAGAAATTTGAACACGACGAATCCTAAAATTTGTATAATTTTCTCGAATTGCTTTGTCTTCAACTTCAATGGGGCATCACTATCATTATGCTTTCTAAATGCTTCTGATATAAAATTCTTGAGACATGCAAATTATATTGGTTTTATGAAAAATGTACCACTTTTCAGGGTGCAACAACGATCCAGTTGGTGGGCGACGATCTGACCGTCACGAATCCCAAACGCATCAAGACTGCTGTGGAGAAGAACTCCTGCAACTGCCTTCTGCTCAAGGTTGGCAAATTTGGAAAATTACTATATCTTCAGTGTAGAGCTTCCATTGGACTAGATTCCTTTTACTCAAGTCTTTTTAGATACTTATGAAACATAAGATATGATGATTGAAAGAGATACGAACTTATAAGATATGTTTCGAAAAACGCGAATGATCACAACTTTCGGCAATAGCTCCTATTAGTATTCTCGAAATTTATGTAATTTCCAGGTGAACCAGATCGGTTCGGTGACTGAGTCGATCGACGCAGCTCGTCTGTCACGAGCCTCAGGCTGGGGAGTGATGGTCTCGCACAGATCGGGAGAGACCGAGGACACCTTCATCGCTGACCTCGTTGTCGGACTCGCTACTGGACAGGTCAGAAAAAATTCGAAATACTTGAAGTTGGCATGAAATAATTGGAATGATCTAATAAAAGGATCTTTCTTTTCTGCCTGCCGTTTCGAAAGGAAGAAAATTGAAAATATAGGCTCCAAAATGTTAAAATAAGAGTCCATAGTTTTCCCTTACAAATAATATCACTATATAGTTCCGAATTCTAATTAAAATTTCCATTTGCCTACTTTCACATAGTGTATGTTTCAAAAGATCAACTTATAAGATATTCAAGAAACTTCATTGATGCGTGAGGCGTAA